>VZQC01001827.1:247523-290023 GCA_009823505.1 Rhizomys pruinosus | reverse complement strand
GACATCATATTTTGGGGACAAGAACTGGAAAGGTGGTGGTTTGATAGTGATGTGTTTTGTGTGTCAAGTTGACAAGGGGTCAATTGTGCTGGATGGTTTTAGTGTCAACTTGACACACCTAGGTTGAGGGAGCCTCAATTGAGGAATTGGCTCCATTGGACTGGCCTGTGGCCACATCTGTGGAGTATTGTCTTGATTGTCGAGCAATGTGGGAGGGCCCAGCCCACTATGGGTGGTGCCACCCTGGGCAGGTTGTTGTGTACTGTATAAGAGGGCAGGCTGGGCATGGGCCAGGGGAGCAAGCCAGTAAACAACATTCCTCCATGGCCTGTGCTTCAGCTCCCGCCTCCAGGTTCCTTCCCTGAGTTCCTGCCTTGGGCTCCCTAAGTGATGAACTGTGACCCAGCCCAGGAGATGTAAGCTGAATAAACCCTTTCCTTCCCAAGTTGGTGTCGGTCAGAGTGTTTTGTCATAGCAATGGAAGAGAAACTAGAACATATATATATATATATCACAAGTATACTAAAATTTTATCATCTGTACACAAACTGTCATTTCTTTTTTTTTTTTTTTTTTTTGGCTTTTTTGAGACGGGGTCTCCCTGTAGCCACAGCTGTCCTGGAACTCACTCTGTAGACCAGGCTGGCCTTGAACTCACAAAGATCCTGCCTCTGCAAGCTATCATTTCTATATCATATTTCAGGACTCACATTTTTCCTTTTTAAATTTACATTACTCTAAAACATACCTACGTATCCTCCACCCATATACCAAGATTACAAAGTCTAAAAATACTTGGTGGGTTAATTCTAGAGCCTGTTAAGGGATTTAAATTATCAGAGAGCAGTTGCTTTCAGGGAAAGGAGTATATAACACTGATGTTGTCCAGTTTGCCTTACAACTCAGTGCTGGGTGCTAGCATCCAGAAATGAGGGCTACCATTCATTGTTTGCTTTTCTGAGACTGTTACTTCACTTAGCGTATCTTCTAGTTCCATCCATTTACCTGCAAATTTCATGATGCCATCTTTCTTTACCACTGCATAGAACTCCATTATGTAGATGTATCACATTTTCTCTATCCACTCATTGGTTGAGAGGCATTTGGGTTGGTTCTAGCTCTTGGCTATTGTGAAGAGAGCTGCAATGAACGTGGCTGTGCATGTATCTCTGCTGTAGGATGAATCTTGTGGGTATATACCCAGGAGTGGTATGGCTGGGTCAGATGGTAGGCTCATTTTGAGCCTTCAGAGTTCTCCATACTGCTTTCTGTAGTGGTTGTACGAGTTTACATTCCCACCAGCAGTGGATGAGTGTTCTCCTTTCCCTATAACCTCTCCATCATTTGGTATCATTTGTTTCCTTGTTCTTAATCAGTGAAGTGAAGAGAAAACCCACAGAGTGGGAGGAAACCTTCACCAGTGATACATCTGACAGAGCATTAATTTCCAGGATATATAAACTACTCAAAAAACAAAGAAGAAAACAAATGACTCACTCAAAATATGGAGTAAAGAACTGAACAGAGACTTCACAAATGAAGAAATAAAGATGGCTGAGAAACATCTTAAAAATGTTCAAGTTCATTTATAATTAAGGAAATGCAAATTAAAACATCTTTAAGACACCATCTCACTCTGATAAGAGTGGCTATGGTCTCACTTATATGTGGAATTTAAAAAGTTGATCTAACAGAATTTGAGAGACTAGTGGTCATCAGAGGCTGGAAGGCCAGGGGAAATGCAATAGAGTTTGGTTAACTGTAGTTTAGTTAGAGATAAGTAGATGTTGGTGCTCTAGAAATAATAATAATAATAATAATAATAATAATAATAATAATAATAATACTCTTTATGTTTTAAGAAACTTCAGGTGAATTTGTGTGGCTTTATTTAAAAAACAAACAAACAAGAAAACAAACAAAAACTAAGGTAGCCATTTCCCCAGTATGTGGACACCTTTAATTCCAGTCCTCAGGAGGCAGAGGCAGGCAGATCTCTGTGAGATTGAAGCCAAACTGGTCCACATAGTGAGTTCCAGGTGAGCTCAGACTAGGGAGACCATGTAAAAAAAAAAAAAAAAAAGCCAACAAAGCCCTATAAACAAACAAAGAACAACAAAAAAGAAATGGAAAGTATTTGAGAGGATAGACATGCTTACTTAATTTAACTATTGCACAACAAGAATAAGCATTGGAGCATTAAATGCACATCTATTAAAATTACCATGTATACATTTTTAAGAGTGCATGAAACTAATTTCTAGACCCAGTGAGAAGAATAAGATATTAGAAACACATTTATCAGTCGAATTTCATTGTTCGCTTTACTTTCTAGGTATGGTCTCCTTTTATATCCTAAATATCAGCCGCCTTGGAATGATCACACTGGGCCCACTGTGTTCCAAAACTTCACAGTTTGGGGAAGTGCTGGTGGTGCCCAGGTACGTATTCTAGAGATATGTCACTACATATTCCCATCTAAAGGGAAATGGTATGATGTTAAAAGAAACACTGTAATGTTACCACAACTAGAGTCAATAGCACCATAGGTATGTGTGGGAAAGATATCAAATAAATAGTTCTGTACAGAGGCCATTTTTCTCTACAGTTTTTTTTCAACTCTTCTAACAGAGAACAGAATTGTGGAGAGTCAGGAGGGATCAAGTTTCATCCATTTTTCCCATCCAGTTTCTACTTAGGGCAAAAAATTTTTTAAAGAATCAGAAAGTAAAAGGTCTTGTCAAAAGTTATACACTTGAGGGGCTGGCGAGATGGCTTAGTGGATAAGAGTGCCGACTGCTCTTGCAGAGGACCCGGGTTCTATCCCCAGCACCCACATGATGTCTGAGAACCACCTTTAACTTCAGTTCCAGGGGAATCCAACACCCTCTTCTGACCTCTGCAGCACTGCACGACACTGGTGCACAAACAGTACATTCTGTGCAGACATGTGCAGATGGTACATTCATACACATAAAAAATAAATAAAATTTTTAAAAAAGTCATACACTTGATTAGGAGCACAACCAGGTGAGAGTCCAGGCACAAATGTGAGTTTGATATTCCAGTATCCTGAACACACGATTCCTCAGTAGGACATAATTCCAGCCCCAGCTGCCATTTACTTTAATCAGTGAATCTGCTTTTTTATTTATTCTCAAAAGAAAATAAAATAGATTCACATTTAGTCACTTACTTTTTATTACCATTCTTAGTTGTTAACTAAAACCAAGTAAAATGATCTCAGGTCATTGTTGCTACACAGAGGAAATTGCATGCATTTGGTCTCTGCAACTTAGAAATATGAAACCTAGGAAACATAGTTGAAGAAATATTTTACAGAACAGTTAGCCACTAGGCTAAAAAATAATTAAAACACAATAAAATCAAACATTTACTCAGGTGCCCAATAAAAGGAAGATAATTCTGAATGAAGAAAGCCTAAAACATATAATTAGAATACCTGTCAACAAAACTCTCAATTGTGCTTAAGATTTTGTTGTAATGTAGTCATTTAACTTTTGTGGGGAGGTAAGCACAATGCACCAAGAAGATTTCACAATTATGAATAGAGATGCACCACTCTGGTGCACAAACCTTGATAAAGACAACATCGCCAGGACCACAAGCACAGATTAACCCCATTACACTCATAGTAGGTGGATTTCAATACCCCAATGAACCCTTTGAGACAGTCAAAGGACAAAGAATAAAACAGAGAGACATCTGAACTGAATGATATGATACACCAAATGGGACCTCACAGACTCGATAACCAAATATTGCAAACACTAATACCAGAGAATACACTTTCCTTAACTCGCACCCACCCCATGGAACATTCCCAAAAACTGAACATATACTGGGAAACAGAGCAAAAAAAAAAAAAAAAAAAAAAAAAAAAAAAAAAAAAAAAACATGCATTCTATCAGACCACATTGCAATAAATCTCAAACATCACACCAGATAAGCCCTACTGCCTACAAAAACAAATGGAGATTGAGACTAAAGAACAAACTCTTGAATAATGAATGGGTCAAGGAAGAGATAAGAAAGAAATGAAAGCATTCCTGGAACTAAAATGACATGACATACAACACAACAAAACCGATGGGATAACTTAAAAAAGCAGTCCTAAAAGGGAAGTTCATAGCCCTGGGTGTCTACAATTAAAGAAATACAGAAAGAGCACAAGTGAATGAGATAACCGACAGCCTCAAAGCCTTGAGATGCAACAACAGATGATCCTTAAATGCAAGAGACAGGAAGTAATAACAAAATTCAGAGCAGGGATCAATGAATAGAAACAAAGAAAACAATACAAAAATAAAAATATCAATGACTCCAAAAGCTTGGGTCTTTGAAAGAATAAAACAAGACAGACAGACCTCTAAGCCCAGTTAACCAAGAAAGGAGGAACAACTCAAAATCAATACAATCCAATGATGAAAAGGAAATAGATCACAACAGACAAGGAAAAGATCCAGAAAGTCAGACAAGAATATTTCACAAAACCTATCCCCCTCCTCCCAAGTTGTAGAAACCTGGAAGAATGGTTTGAATATCGCCGAAAGTCCTGGGAATGCACAAACTCAAACAAGAAGAGATCGAAAGCTTAAACAGACCAATAATTACATGAAGAAATTGAAGATGTAATAAGAAACCTACCAACTAAAAAAGCCCAAGTCCAGATAGTTTCACATCCACACGGCAGATTCTGCAAAACATTTCAAAAAGACCTAAAACATTATGATTTACTGAAACTGTTTAGAGGATACAATCAGAGGGAATTCGCAGCCAAATTCCTTCTATGTAGCAGGCAATCACTCGATTACCCAAACCAGGCAAAGATACAAGCTAAAAAGAAATTATAAGAACCCATCACTCCCTAATGACACAGATTGCCAAAAATTCGTAAACAGGAACACTGGCACAATCGACAAAATACAGACCACATCAAGAAGAAATTCCATCATGACCAAAAAAAAAAAAAGTGGATTCATACCAGAGAATGCAGGGGCTGGTCCAACATACGAAAATCAATAAACATCACAAACACAATGGATGGAATGAAAGAACAAAAACTACAACATCATCTCAAGTAAGCTGAAAAGCATTTTGACAAAATCCAGCATCCCTTCATGCTTAAAGTCCGAGAAGGAACTGGAATTGGAGGGATCATTCCCTCAATGTAATCAAAGCATATACAACAGACCCACAGGCAATATCACCTAAATGGAGAAATGAACGGAACATGCCCTGTAAGGTAGGAACTTGGCAAGGGCTGCCCCCCTGTCACCACTCCTCTTCAATATAGTGCTTGAGACAACTGCTCGAGCAATAAGAAAGAAAAGGATATTAAAGGAGTACTAATTGGAAAAGAGAGTCAAGCTAACCCCTATTTTGCTGATATGATTGTTTTACTTAAGGGATGCTAAACTCAACCAGAAAACCCTAGAAACGATTAACACAAAGCTTCAGCAAAGTGGCAGATGCAAAATTAACCTAAAAAATCAATGCCTTTCTTTAAACCAACACCAAGAACAAACCGACTACTGGAGAAAGAATTCAGAGACTTCCCACGCACAATAGCCACAAAAACATATTATTTTTTTAGGTAGTACCTAGGAACAACCTAACCAAAGACAAACCAAAGATCGCTTATAAACAACAAGAGTTTAAAACCCTTAAAGAAAGAAATTGAAGAAGACATCAGAAGATGGAAAACCATCCCAGGCTCATGGGATTGGGAAAATTAACATTTAAAAATGGGTCCATTCTACTGAAACTCTTGTATAGATTAACACAAGCCCAATCAAAATCTCCATGAGTTTTTCTTTACTTCACAGGCGTGGGAAAAAAGTCCTTAAGTCATTGGGAAAAAACAAAAGATCCTAATAGCAAACAACCCTGAGCAAAAGAGCTACACAGGGGGTAATCTCTACACCAGACTCGAGACTCTACTGCAGGGCTTATAGTCATAAAACAGCCGGGTACTGGGGCAACAAGAACAGACCTGTTGACCAATTTAACAAAACCAAAGATCCAAGTCCCCTGGGCACATACAATTTCGGCCATCTTTTATTTGACAAGGAGGCCAAGGAGACACAACGGAGAAAAGACAACATCTGCATTCAGCAAAGTGGTGTTGGCAAAAATGGATCCCCACTTATAGAAGAATAAAAAACCCTACCATCTCCTCTCGCCCGAAGCTACAAAAGTCAACATCCAAATGGATCAAAGACCTCAACATGAAACCCAAACCTTCTGAAGGCAAATAGAAGAAAAAAAAGTTGGCAGCAACTACAAGACATAGGCATAAAAAAAAAAAAAAAAAAAAATTCCTAAATCAGACAGCAACTGCACAAGAATAAGGTTGACAGTTTGAACAATGGGAACGCATTAAACTCCAAAACTTCTGTACATCCACAAAAAAAAGAACAATCAAGGAAATGAAGAAGAAACTCCCACAGCGTGGAGGAACCTTCACTGCACCGCAGGAAACTCCTGCAAGCAATTGATTTCCTTTCCCATTCACATATATAAACTACTCAAAAAACAAAGAAGAAAGAAAACAAATGACCTACTCAATAGATGGAGCAAAGAGCTAAAAACAGACTTCACAAGTTTGAGGAATTAGAGATGCTTGAGAAACACCTTAAGAAGTATTCAACATCAATATCATTAAGGAAAGGCAAATCAAAACCACTTTAGATATCATCTTACCTCTCCGATAAGACTAAGACTGGCTAGGATCAAGAAAACAAATGGTACCAAGTGCTGAGAGGTGTGGGAAAGGAGAGTGGGGTGGGCACTCGTTGGGGATGGGGCGCACTGCTGGTGGGAATGTTAAACTCATGGCAGCCACTATGGAAGGCAGTGTGAAAAACCCTTGGAAAGACTTGGAATGACTTTGCCACCACCCCACCCGACCCCAGCCATACCACTCCTAGGCATGTACCCTCAAGACTCACTTCACCTCTGCAAGATACATGCACGGCCATGTTTATTTCAGCTCGCTTCACAATAAAGGAAGCTGGAACCAACCCCAAATGCCCTCACTGATGAGTGGAATAGAGAAAATGTGGTATATCTACAAAATGGAGTTTCTATGCAGCAGTAAAGGAAAATGACATCATGAAATCTTTGCAGGAAAATGCTGGAGATAGAGACATCATGCTGAGGTGAAGTAACACAGTCCGAGAGAACAAACGACGAATCGTATTCCTCATCTGTGGATGCTAGGCCAATTACCTAGTTGTAAGTATTTCTGTGTTTTGCACGCCCCTTGAGCTTTTGTCCAAAGCAGTTGGAGGTGAAATGCATATTGGAAACAACAACAAACAACAGAAAGGACTGCATCAAAGAGCTGACTGAAACAGTGAACTTCTGCTCAAACAGTCAACTTCACATGGAGAATATTGAGAAAGACTGAGAAAGAGATGAAAGCATGTTTTGGCAGAATGCATGAGTCTGGTGGGTGGGGGAATGGGTGGGAACATGAGTCTAGATTTTGATATATAGATATATATATATATCTAATCCATCTCTAGTATCTATATATCAATTTTTAAAATTGCAAAATGATGATGTCAGAGACAAAGTTTTAAAAGATCCAAAGGATAAAACTAAGATTTTTTACATAGAAAAAATTTTAATTAATTCACTATCTAGCAAGTCTGGAACCCAGTCAACAGAAGAACGTTGGCTTCAAATTTTCAAGGCAAAGTTAACTACAAGCTGGTATTCTATAACCAATAACCTACCAGTAAGAAGATTGTACATTGGTATGTAGCAATAAGAAACCTCCTTCTAAAGTTCTTATTTTCTCCCAGAAAGTTAGTTTACGCTATACTCTAACAAGATGAGGAGTCAACCTCTATTAACCCTCACCTTCCCAGTGCTCAAGGTCATTGTGGAAGAAGTTGCGGGTGTGGCCCGCTTTTCGGTTCCCCGATTATTTCCCCTATCCTCTCACAGATGAGCGTCAACCTCTATTAACCCTCACCTTCCCAGTGTTCAAGGTCATTGTGGAAGAGGGGGTTGGAAAGATTTTAAGAGCCAGGATTGGTACATTAAAGTAGAGAAGCCATGTTTTACAGTCAACTGTAAGCTTGCACTTGTGAACTTGTAGCAATGGTGCGAGCATGCACAAGACCCTGCAAACTCGAACAGATAAAAACACAGTATAGACCTGGGGTAACTGCGGGCAGGAGGCCCCAACTTTAGCAGACAAACTGTTGGCAAATGATCAACTGTCTGGGTGAAGGAGAATTGGTCTTCTTTAAGGGAGTCTCTAAAGGTCTGAACAGCTCCGTAATAACCTCATGAGCGAAACAGGGAACTCAGCAACTAACTTGATGCAATAGGCTTTACATATATATGACAAAATCACATGAAGTCCTGGGATGGGCTACTAGGGAGGAAGAGGGGATAGATATGGGAGGTCTTTGATATTATTTAATATGCGTACATATGAAAATTACAAAAAAATAATAAAAAATATAGGAAAAAAAAGAGGAGTCGCAGAAAAGAAAGATGGAGGAAATAAGGAAGAAGAGCATCAGAGAACTTTGTACAAAGAGATGAAGAAATCTCCATGTTATAGTAAAGCGAAGTTCCAGACAAATCTCTCCTAACAGCTGGTAGAAGGGCAAGCAGTCTGTATTGAGGCTTTATACGATCCACTAAGGATGAAGGGAGACTCTACAAACTAATAATTTTACATTTTCATGTATTTCCAAAATAAAAGGATGCAATATGAACAGCAAAAGGCATGTAAAATAATTTTAATAAAAGATGAGCATTTTTTTAAAATCTCACAAAACAATCCCCGCTAGGAAAGAAGATGTCCATCAATAGTAACTTAGTTTTTAAAATTACAGTACAGGGGCTAGAGAGATGACTCAGAGGATAGGAGCACATGCGCTGTCTTACAGAGACCTGGTTTGGTTCCCATACCCACCATGGCACTAACAATCATCCATAACTCCAAGTTCCCAGGGGAATCCATGCCTCTTCTGACCTGTGGGCATTGCATAACAACATGGGTGGCACCTACCTACCTGCAGGCGTACATCATCACATAAAAGAAAAATTAAAAAGATGTACAGAAATTATGGTGTAAGATAGTGAATTAGAAATTGGATTCTGTGTGACCCAGTGAAGGAAAAGTTGTCAGGAAGTAAAGAAAATAAACTGCAGACTGCCTCTGTTAAGAATTCCCACTTGGTAAAAGCCCATAAATCAAGAAGTATGTTGCCTTGGATGTAGATTTCTTCTAGGTTATTCACTGCCTTTCTCCTCATGGTAAGTAGCTTATTAACCTCCTCAGATTATTGCACACCAGTAAAATTTCACTGAAATTTGGTAAATTTCTGACATGACAATATCTCTTTCAATTCACTGATATTCAGACTTCCTTCACAGGATTATTTTCTTAACTTGGCCCCACAATTTCCTATTGCTTTTGCCAATAGAGTATTTCATAATGATTTGCAAGAGGCATGGTGTTCAAAACAATTTTATTATACTGTTTTTATTGTATTGCAGAGAAAGAAACATTAAACTATGCCAAAATAAATAGTCTATATAATATTTATGTTTTTCCTAAGAAAGAACAGAAAAACATTAGAAACACACAAAAGACATAAAAATACAGGAAAAAAGAGAAAGGAGAAAAGGAAGAAAAGACAAAAAACATCCGGCAGCTAAAACCAGCTGCCAGCTATATATATGGTGAGCAATAGTCCCAAAGAACATGGGCCACTTGGGAAAACAGTAAGCTAGAGAGACACTGAGCATGGTGCAGAGTTGCAATTGGGATCTGGGAACACCGTGGGTAGTTAGACAGCCAGAGCAGCACTGGCACTGGCTATACACTGCAGTAAAAGTACAGCATAGGATCCTGCAACTGAGATCTTCCACAAGCACCTTGGAGAGAGTAGTAACCATCTTGACTACTGTCTACAGGACGGACATCATGGAAACAGGAGAATCTCACAGTGAAAACAACTATCTCTCAGGAAGGATATGATGAAAAAGAAGGAGAGGAGGAAAAGGAGAGGAGGAGGAAGAGGAGGAAGAGAAAAAAGGAGGAAGAACGGGGGTGATCATCCCATATCAATGACCTCCACAGGAAAAAAAAAGCAAAAACAGCATAAACGTAAGAAAGGGCCAGCATGCCTTCCACACGCCCTTCAGAATTCTCAAACATAGAGAGCCACATAAGAAACTTAAATCCTCAAAATGCCAGACATAAGAATGGCGTGGGGGGCTGGAAAGATAGCCTAGCGGTAAGAGCACACCCGACTGCCATTGCAGAGGACCCGGTTCGAGTCCCCAGCATCCACATGGCGGCTGAAGAACAGTCTGTAACTCCAATTCCAGGAGAACTCCAGTTCCAGGGGAGATCTGACCACCCTCTTCTGACCTCTGCGGCAATGGCACGACACTGGTGCACAGACCTTCATGCAGACAGTACATTCATACAACATACAAAATAAATAATGATTGCTGTTACTGAAAAAAACAGACAAAATTGAAGATCCAACTTGAGCATGCCGCAGATTCGGTCACCACATATTTGTCAAAGGGGTTAAAAAGACTCATGGAAGAAAAGCAGCTTAGCAAATGGTCCTGGCAAAACGGATCACCACTGTAGAAGAAGAAGAACTAAACCCCTACATTCCACCCTGTACTTAAAAAGTAAACTCCAAATGGGTCAAAGACCTCAATGTGAAACTAAACTCTGAAAATGATAGAAGAAAAATGTTTGGCAGTAACCCACAAAGATATAGGGTAATAACAAAAAGACTTTCTAAACCAGGACAGCCTGCTGGAAAAGGGACGACAACTTTTCTAGGGTACAACTCAGCCCCTGAGAGGTTACCTGTGCTGCAGCATATAGTCCTACAATAGCAGAACTAAGCAGACTCAGTTGGGGTTAAAAAAGGAAAAGAGCACATGGAGGTGGAGGGAATCATGGTGGGAACATGGTGGGAGAAATTGAAAGGGGAAAGAATAGGAGGGTCAATTGATGAAATGCATTATATACATCTATGAAATTATCAGACCAATTGAAGAAATGGAAAAAATGAAAGCCGTTGAAGGTCTCGGAATTTCTCAGGTAAAGTTTAGCAGTGCTAATGTAATTATGACATCATTAGGACAAGAAAGCAGGTTAAAAAGGTAACCCCAAGACTAAAATATCAAAATAATATTAATATAAGAAGTGGGATATATTTAAAAGATGAAATGATGCTGCCAAGACAAAGTAATTGTCGCACAGTGTGTTGGGGGGGTAGGACAGACCACGCTGGGCACATGAAAGCCAGACCGCACGGAGACACAATGTAGATATAATGGGGAGACATCACAATGCTGGTAATTGAAACCACAAGAGAAAATGAGATTTCTCCCAGCAGGAGCAAGTATATTGAGGAAAGTAGGGACCCTGCAACAGAATCAGAGAAACAAAAAACATGAAAGGTCTAAACTCCAGTGGATAGATCTGCAGGTGGAATAGAAAGTCACCCCTCAACGAAAAGAAGAATGAAGTAGCCTCATCAGCACCTGGATGAATTTATATTGTTATTAAACTTTTAAACAAATGAAGAAATCCAAAAAAGCACAGAGATTTTCTCTTTACACAGTATCCATATTCACCAATTTGCACCTTGTCATTTTGTCCTTATCATCTTTTTATCTAATGAATTACACAAAATTTATTTGTAGACATTACACTGGGCCACCCTTAAAGCACATAAATTGTATTTACTTAAGCATACAAATCATATAATAATCATAATCCAATTATCACAATTGTAGAAAAAAATTCTAGCCAATTTTTTAAATGTTAAGTCCTGGCATAGCAACAACAACACAACAACAACAAAAAAAGCAACAAAAAAAAAAAGAAGCAATATACCAAAAAGGGTGTTGGCCATTATTTAAATCAAACCACATGGATTTCTGATATGTCGAAAGAGAATGCTGATAGAATTCTTGGGCAGCAGGTATAAAGCAACATCCTGCAAAGAAGCTAAGATGTTTCACACACAAGTTTCCGAATATTAACATTATTCTTGTTGTCTCAAAAAACACAAAGATGGAGAAAATGAATAAGTGTACAAACATATAAATAAAAAGTAGAAGCTAATATATGTTGCAGGATATAACTGTCTTATAATAGCTTTATGCTATCAATTAAAAGTGAGGGAGAAGTCTGCAGAAGGAACAGATGCTCTACCAATTTTAATTCCTAAAGGCACAGTAAGCATGAAGGAGGAGACAAAAGTCACAGTTCCACAGCCAGTCTAGAATCCCCTTAAATTTCTAAAACAACAGACACCTGCCAACAAAGTGATTCTCAAATAAAGCTAAAAATTCATTAATGACTGGGTCAAATATACCCACAAGAAACACATCATCTTCTGTCAAAGATTGACATGGCACAGCTAGGTTTATTGCAGCTCTCTGTTCACAATAGCAAAAAGCTGAACCAGCCCAGGGGCCCCTCAACTGAGAGTGGATAGAGAAAATGTGGTAACTGTATACAATGGGAGTTTATGCAAGGGGTAAAGAGGGACAACAGTCATGAAATTTGCAAGGTAGTGGATGGAGACTTGAAGACAGATTGTTAAGTGAAGTAACACAGTCCAGAAAAACAACGCAAATGGTGTCCCATCATATGTGGATGCTATACCAAGTAACCCAGATATAATATTTCTCGTGGAGAGGAATGCGATAGTAAAAGACAACACAGAAAAGACTCAGCATAGAAAATGGACCGAAATGGTGAATTGGGAAGGGGGGGAGGGGTGGGGAGGGACAACAGGTGTATATTCGATTAATGCATATTTAATTGACGTGAATTCAACAATACCCAGTTTTTGCCTAGACACTGCCTACAGGATACATGGGTTTTAGGAACTTAGAAAAGTAAATATGTGTATATTAAACACATTGGTTTAAGAGACTTCTGAAAAACGGTAATGCAGGCATCCGAGTTAAATGAGAGATATAAGTCGCTGTTGTTCACATTTGTTTACATAAATTTTGTAGAGCATAACTCTAGTGATTGGCACATACAATGTTCTCCTATCTTTCTCTGTGTACAGTAGTCACTTGTAGCATTCTCTTTAAGATGAGTTTAACATAAAAATTAGTTTGCTCCCAGTTAATCACATATAGTCCAACCAAAACAACATGGATAATATTTGATGAAACTTGAGCATTGATTCCACCATATAGTTTTGTATAATACAATGGTCGTCTGGAGACTCATGGATTCAAAAAAAAAGGGGGGGGTTACAGATAACATGAAACCTTCTCATCAAAAACCTTGCAATTCAAATCGTTGAAATTAACTATGGGAGGGATTTGGATGTTTCAATAGGACAGGAGGTCCACCAGCTTTGAGGCGTGGGAGAGAGGAGATACAGCTTTGCATTGAGTAGGTGTGCCAGAGGGTGCAACTGGGGGGGTTGACCCGGCTGAACATCAAAGGAGGGTATGCCTCAGAATTCTTCATGGACATTGGGCCCCTCTGTGGCCCCCTACAAATGTGACAGGCTATTGTGGTGAGGTCCTGATGAAGCTTGCTTTCTTGGTGGCCGCAGGGGTTTTTGATGTGAGAGCTTTCTTTTGCCTCCCCCCCAGAACAAGAAAAAATATGACGAGTGATGAGAGTGGCCCCCGCGGGTCTCCAACTGAAATTGGAGAAACTATTTAGAGGTATCTATTTATAAACTGGGTAAAACTGCCTTCTGTTAATTGAACTAATAGACATAAGAACTGTGAAAAGGATTATTCTCTGTCAGAACCAAATATAATACTGAACGTCCCTTAAGCTATGCACTCAAGCAAAATATCATCATATACAGGAGCCTGACATCAGTAATGGATTGATGCTACCAGGGGATGTTGGCCAGGGGACTAAGGCCCCACAAAAGGTAAAGGCTCCTTGCCTCTAAACGGGATAGCTGCAATAAGAAGGTGATACAGCCCTGCTGCTGAAGACCTGACGTTTACATGGGAAGATGTATTGGACCACACATGCAAGTGTACAGATGGCTCTGGACACCAGAGAGATTTCCAAAGGCCAACTAAACCAAAACCAATAAAGCACAATACCGGTTCCTTTGAGCAAGCAAAGCTCCAACGTCAACAAACCAGCTACACCTCACCTGCCTGGAAAAACTGTGGCAGCAGAGGCAGCCATATGGGACTGTAATCGCCCAAATCATCTAATTGGCTATTGGTTCTCTCCGTTGAGGAATAACACCATGGCTGATAGCCACAAGCTATAATCCTCTACAGGTGGAGATGTCATAAGCCACAGTAAGACCCTGGTCAATATTATAACAGGAAAAAAATTAACATGGACTCCAAAATTACCATCCAAACATCTGTTCTCGATACCAAAGTAACCTACGATAACTATTAATGCTGTGTTTAAATACCTATATATTCTAATATGCTTGTGCTTCATTAGTAGGACAAACAAAGGTTATTCTGGACAAACTATCAGCCCATAAAGGAAACAGCCAAATTGACCAGAGTCCAAGACAACAGCTCCAGAGAGAGTGGACTGTTCTGCTCTCTCTATCCACCTATGCCCCTTTCTAAGCCCAGGGAATAATCTGCGAAGAGGGGGCGTGGTAGAATGTAAGGGCTGCGATTGGGGTGAATGGTGAACAAAACAGCATGTAGGTCCCAGGACCCTCATTTGATCAACCGGATTGAACATACAACCCCTCTCTACCCCCTGCTGGAAAGTGGGGCTGTGGGGGTTTGGGCAACAACAGCCTGCAAATTGGTTTTACATGAAGGATGCTTGTACTCATGGATTATAACTTATAGAAAAAAAAAAATGGAAAAAAAACTGAGAGAAATATGCAGGACAGTATGGAGAATGCATGATCTCGGGTGGGGGGGGGTGGGGAGGAAGGGAAAGGGAAATATGCCTGAATGAATTGGAAAATGATGTATGAATGCACAAAGCATCAATAAAAAAAAAAAAAGCTGAGCCATTACAAAAAAAAAATTCATTAATGAAAAGTTAACTGGTGTGTTTTTCCTGTTTGTGTTGTTTCTCTCGTCCGGACCTTCAATACTTTTTCTTTTTCTAATGGATTTTATTGTGTATGTTTAAGATCTACAATATTATGGCACTCATGTAGACAGTAAAGTAGTTATTGTAATAAGATGATTAACAGATCATCACATGTTTTTTGTGAAAAGGGCAGCTATTATATACTTATTTAATAAAAATCATTAGTGTGGTACAATTTTGTTAATATTAACCCTCGTAGAGTACATTACAACTGTAGATTTATTTTATATTTATTTGCAAGTACAAAGATATGGAAAATGGCATGGGATAGATGAAATGAACCAAAGAATCTTCTTTACCAGACACTCTCTTGGGGCTAGACTCTCACAAAAAATAATGCAAGAGAAATTGCATAGGGATTAATAAATGTTCACTGCTAAAGCCGCTACCCATGTATATAATCAATGATATTTGGTTCCAAATTAGGAAGGCATCAACATGGCCCCATCTCTGCAACGCTCAGCATGCAGCTATCATTTTTGAAGTCAGAGGCCCTCTGCACTTCGGTATCTGTTAATTTATTCCCACTACATCAACATTTAGGGAGCAGTCAGTTATGAAATGGCCTGGTTTTATGATTTCAGTGACTGACCATTTGCAGGTCTCTAGGAAAAACTATTCAATATTTTCATCAGGAAACTTTTGTCTTGCACTTGTTAAGAGTTTCAAATGCCCTCAGCTACACAACATTCCTATTTAATAACCTCAGGGGTGTGATTATTTTTCATTATCTCATGATAACCACCCTTCGGTCATAATTTATATCTCAACTTACATCAGTCTTCCACTAATTATGATGTCTTTTTCCATCAATTAAAATACTAAAACATTAATTTACTAGGACAGTTACTTAGTTTGATGGGCATCTTTTTTTACATGTTTATAAGGTTATTTCTAGACTCAGGATCTTTTGTGCATACAGCATCACAGAATATAAATGTGAGCACCACCCTCTTAGAAATGCCACAATTCAAAAAATAAGAATTTAAACTAGTGACTCTCTCAGAGAGAAGGAAGAATTGCTGGTAATTACCTCCTGAAAAGTTGGTGCCAAAGGGAGAAAAGAAAAATGCTTGAGAACTAAATATAGAAAATATTAAATAATACAAAATATTTAACAAAATCTTAGGATCTTTGTTTCTTAATCTTTTATTTATATTTTAGGTTAATGAGTATCGCCTACATGTATGTAAGTGTCAGATGTGTGGTATAAGCCCAAGAGGTCAGAGAAGTCGGATCCCTGGAACTGGAGCTACAGATGTTGCTAGCTGCCTGTGGTTGCTGGAAATCGAACCCAGGTCCTCTGCAAGAGCACCAGTGCTCTTAACCGCTGAGCCATCTCTCTAAGCCCCAAATTTAATATTCTTTGTATATTTGTGTAATAATCTCCAAATGAAGGACAAGACTCAATTATCTGAATTTCTACTGACCACATTTGGAAACAGAGTTATTTTTTCTGGGCATCCCCAAAATACTACATATCTCTTCCAAATACAAGTTCTATAACAATGTTGTGGTGGTTAACACTGATTGTCAAGTCTACAGGGTCTAAAATCACTAGGTGATGGGGCTCTAGGCATCTCTATAAGGGATTATTAGCTAGACTAGGTTAATTGAGATGGAAAGTCCCATTTCGGAATGTAGCCTGGGGTCTGAATAAAATGGAGAAAGTAACTGAGCAACGGCATTCATTAGCCTGTGGCTGCAAAGAGGCTGGCTGACTCAAATCTCTGCTCCTGTGACTCCCCCACTAAGATGGGCTGTACCCTCAAACTGTAAGTGAAAATTAACCTTCTTTCAGGTATTTATCACAGAAACAAGGAAGTAGTTAAAACAAATGTGATTGCAAATACCTGCATGAATCTGTTAGAAATAAGAAGCATAAGGAATCACTGAAATCTGAAGATTGAGAGGCCAGGGAATCCCTAAATGAGAACTTGTTCTCTAACCTGGAAAGTAACCTTTGCCTATATTCTGATGTGCTGTGTCTTGAATTTGAAATGTCCAGGGCAGGCCCATGTTTTGGCACTTGTTCCCCAGTGTGTGACAGTAGTTAGTCCAGAGGCAAAAGAACGGACTTGATTGGAGTAGCGGGGTGGGCGGTGTGGTGGCAGAAGGGGATGTATCATTAGGAGCGATGAATTATGTACAGGGCTATAACAATCATGCGCCACCGGTTCCTATTAAAATTCGCACTTCCTATTCCGCTGTGATGTGAGGAATCTCTACTGCACTCACCACCATGCCTTCCTTACCATGATGGACGGAAGCCTCTAAAACTGTGAGCCAAGATACAGATTTCCTCCTTTAATTTCTTTCTCTGGGTATTTTGATCTTAGCAATTCAGAAGGAACTCTTACAGGCTTCCATGGTGTATGCAATGATGCAGAAATCATCTGCAGTCCAATTTTCATCATACAGGAACTCGCACTTAAGGAGGTGTTAAGCAATTGCATCCATAATTTTAGCATACTAGAACAAATTATATAAGCTCCTATTGCCTGGCCACACCTTTTTTTTTTTTTTTTTTTGAGAAGAAGGATCTTGTTAACCAAATTTTGATGAAGAAATGTGGCTGCCTACTAAGAGGAACAAGATACAGTCTGCTATTCCAGCACCCTTGAGAGGCTAGAGAAAATTAAACTCAGTTAATAGGGTGGAATCTTGTTTGTTTCTATGTTTGAGAAAGGTTCTAATCTTGTATCCCACCTTAGCTTTGAACTTGTGTCAAATCTCCTGCCTCAGTTTTCCAATTCCAGCAACTATAGGTTCAAGCCATGACACCAACTTAAATTAGTAGTTTTAGCACTTAATTTGCAAATGTAAAATTAAATTTAAATAAGATAAGAATCCTTCAAACTATAACGGTTGATTTATATAAATTCATAAATATTGAAACACAGTTATTTTTATTATATTAATATGTATCACTATTATAAAAAAACAAAAATCATTACCAGAGAAATAAAGTGTTCACTATAATTTTCAATTACAGTAGTACACACATAATACAACCACACAAACAAACCACACACACACATCCTAGGTCATTAAGGAACTCAACAAATAAGATTCTGTTTTGACAGACAGGCTAAAACAACCACACTAAGACACTTACCTTGGGGGTGAAATGACCAACTAATAAGCTGTCAGTAACTGAAGTATTTGCATCATTTTCCAAGATGTCAATTCCAAACTCTCTGCATGAATAAACTTGGAAGTTTTTCAGGAGAAGATTGCTACTTCTAAAAATCTATGAAATAACAATCTAAGTTATGCCAAATGAATTGTTTTGTGCAGCCTTTCTAATGCTTATTTAATTATTGATCAAGTATAAATAAGTAACCACAGTGTACCATATTTAAGGAGATTTTGTCCATCAATATCAGCATAGACATCTCAAAGTTGCTAACAAATTTCCTTTGGCATTAATGTGTATGGACTTTACATTTCTCCAAATAAGAGCCAATGCATTAAAAGGTCAACATGAATTCCACACATATTTAAAACTTTTTTTGTCTTTTCAAGACAGGGTCTCCCTGTACCCCAGCTGTCCCTGGAACTCTCTCTGTAGACCATGCTTGCCTTGAACTCACAAAGATCCACCTGCCTCTGCCTCCTGAGTGCTAGGATTAAAAGCATGCACCACCACACCTGGCTGTATTAAAAACATTTTAAAGTAGCCAAATAATACAACATTAATTCATATAAACAACATTCAATGACTTCAGTGCTTAGCATGTTAATGCAGCATATGTTCACATAGTCAGAAGACAGTGAATACAAAATCAATCATTCAGCATGTATATAGATTCACTTCGTGTGGATTTAACATATATATATTAATATATATATATGTACCTCNTAAAAAATAATTAAAACACAATAAAATCAAACATTTACTCAGGTGCCCAATAAAAGGAAGATAATTCTGAATGAAGAAAGCCTAAAACATATAATTAGAATACCTGTCAACAAAACTCTCAATTGTGCTTAAGATTTTGTTGTAATGTAGTCATTTAACTTTTGTGGGGAGGTAATATATATATATATATATATATATGTACATGTTAAATCCACACGAAGTGAATCTATATACATGCTGAATGATTGATTTTGTATTCACTGTCTTCTGACTATGTGAACATATGCTGCATTAACATGCTAAGCACTGAAGTCATTGAATGTTGTTTATATGAATTAATGTTGTATTATTTGGCTACTTTAAAATGTTTTAAATACAGCCAGGTGTGGTGGTGCATGCTTTTAATCCTAGCACTCAGGAGGCAGAGGCAGGTGGATCTTTGTGAGTTCAAGGCAAGCCTGGTCTACAGAGAGAGTTCCAGGACAGCTGGGGCTACAGGGAGACCCTGTCTTGAAAAGACAAAAAAAGTTTTAAATATGTGTGGAATTCATGTTGACCTTTTAATGCATTGGCTCTTATTTGGAGAAATGTAAAGTCCATACACATTAATGCCAAAGGAAATTTGTTAGCAACTTTGAGATGTCTATGCTGATATTGATGGACAAAATCTCCTTAAATATGGTACACTGTGGTTACTTATTTATACTTGATCAATAATTAAATAAGCATTAGAAAGGCTGCACAAAACAATTCATTTGGCATAACTTAGATTGTTATTTCATAGATTTTTAGAAGTAGCAATCTTCTCCTGAAAAACTTCCAAGTTTATTCATGCAGAGAGTTTGGAATTGACATCTTGGAAAATGATGCAAATACTTCAGTTACTGACAGCTTATTAGTTGGTCATTTCACTCCCAAGGTAAGTGTCTTAGTGTGGTTGTTTTAGCCTGTCTGTCAAAACAGAATCTTATTTGTTGAGTTCCTTAATGACCTAGGATGTGTGTGTGTGTGTGTGTGTGTGTGTGTGTATTATGTGTGTACTACTGTAATTGAAAATTATAGTGAACACTTTATTTCTCTGGTAAAATGAATTTTTGTTTATAATAGTGATAATATTAATATAATTAAAATATACTTTGTGTTTCAATATTATGAATTGATATAAATCAACAGTTATAGTTTGAAGGATTCTTATCTTATTTAAATTTAATTTTACATTTGCAAATTAAGTGCTAAAACTACTAATTTAAGTTGGTGTCATGGCTTGAACCTATAGTTGCTGGAATTGGAAAACTGAGGCAGGAGATTTGACACAAGTTCAAAGCTAAGGTGGGATACAAGATTAGAACCTTTCTCAAACATAGAAACAAACAAGATTCCACCCTATTAACTGAGTTTAATTTTCTCTAGCCTCTCAAGGGTGCTGGAATAGCAGACTGTATCTTGTTCCTCTTAGTAGGCAGCCACATTTCTTCATCAAAATTTGGTTAACAAGATCCTTCTTCTCCAAAAAAAAAAAAGGTGTGCCAGGCAATAGGAGCTTATATAATTTGTTCTAGTATGCTAAAATTATGGATGCAATTGCTTAACACCTCCTTAAGTGCGAGTTCCTGTATGATGAAAATTGGACTGCAGATGATTTCTGCATCATTGCATACACCATGGAAGCCTGTAAGAGTTCCTTCTGAATTGCTAAGATCAAAATACCCAAGAGAAAGAAATTAAAGGAGGAAATCTGTATCTTGGCTCACAGTTTTAGAGGCTTCAGTCCATCATGGTAAGGAAGGCATGGTGGTGAGTGCAGTAGAGATTCCTCACATCACAGCGGAATAGGAAGTCGAGATTGTTATAGGAACCGGGGGCTGAGCATAACCTTCAAATTCAGCTCCTAATGATACACCTTCTGCCAACCAGGCCCCATCTCCAAAAGGTTCCTTTGCCTCTGGAAATACTGTCACACACTGGGGAACAAGTGCCAAAACATGGGCCTGCCCTGGACATTTCAAATTCAAGACACAGCACATCAGAATATAGGCAAAGGTTACTTTCCAGGTTAGTAGAACAAGTTCTCATTTAGGGATTCCCTGGCCTCTCAATCTTCAGATTTCAGTGATTCCTTATGTTCTTATTTCTAACAGATTCATGCAGGTATTTGCAATCACATTTGTTTTAACTACTTTCCTTGTTTCTGTGATAAATACCTGAAAGGGTTAATTTTCACTTACAGTTTGAGGGTACAGCCCATCTTAGTGGGGGAGTCACAGGAGCAGGAATTTGAGTCAGCCAGCCTCTTTGCAGCCACAGTCAATGAATGCTGTGCTCAGTTGACTTTCTCCATTTTATTCAGACCCCAGGCTACATTCAGAATGGGACTTTCCATCTCAATTAACCTAGTCTAGCTAATAATCCCTTATAGAGATGCCTAGAGCCCCATCACCTAGTGATTTTAGACCCTGTAGACTTGACAATCAGTGTTAACCACCACAACATTGTTATAGAACTTGTATTTGGAAGAGATATGTAGTATTTTGGGGATGCCCAGAAAAAATAACTCTGTTTCCAAATGTGGTCAGTAGAAATTCAGATAATTGAGTCTTGTCCTTCATTTGGAGATTATTACACAAATATACAAAGATATTAAGATTTGGGGGCTAGAGAGATGGCTCAGCGGTTAAGAGCACTGGCTGCTCTTGCAGAGGACCTGGGTTCGATTCCCAGCAACCACATGGCAGCTAGCAACATCTGTAGCTCCAGTTCCAGGGGATCCGACTTTGTCTTCTGACCTCTCTGGGCATTATACCACACAGCTGCACTTACATACATGTAGGCGATACACTCATTAACATAAAATAATAAATAAAAGATTAAGAAACAAAGATCCTAAGATTTTGTAAATATTTTCTTATTGAGTTACATTTTTCTATATTTAGTTCTCAAGCATTTTTACTTTTCTCCCTTTGGAACCAAACTTTTCAGGAGGTAATTACCAGCAATTCTTCCTTCTCTCTGAGAGAGTCACTAGTTTAAATTCTTATTTTTTGAATTGTGGCATTTCTAAGAGGGTGGTGCTCACATTTATATTCTGTGATGCTGTATGCACAAAAGATCCTGAGTCTAGAAATAACCTTATAAACATGTAAAAAAAGATGCCCATCAAACTAAGTAACTGTCCTAGTAAATTAATGTTTTAGTATTTTAATTGATGGAAAAAGACATCATAATTAGTGGAAGACTGATGTAAGTTGAGATATAAATTATGACCGAAGGGTGGTTATCATGAGATAATGAAAAATAATCACACCCCTGAGGTTATTAAATAGGAATGTTGTGTAGCTGAGGGCATTTGAAACTCTTAACAAGTGCAAGACAAAAGTTTCCTGATGAAAATATTGAATAGTTTTTCCTAGAGACCTGCAAATGGTCAGTCACTGAAATCATAAAACCAGGCCATTTCATAACTGACTGCTCCCTAAATGTTGATGTAGTGGGAATAAATTAACAGATACCGAAGTGCAGAGGGCCTCTGACTTCAAAAATGATAGCTGCATGCTGAGCGTTGCAGAGATGGGGCCATGTTGATGCCTTCCTAATTTGGAACCAAATATCATTGATTATATACATGGGTAGCGGCTTTAGCAGTGAACATTTATTAATCCCTATGCAATTTCTCTTGCATTATTTTTTGTGAGAGTCTAGCCCCAAGAGAGTGTCTGGTAAAGAAGATTCTTTGGTTCATTTCATCTATCCCATGCCATTTTCCATATCTTTGTACTTGCAAATAAATATAAAATAAATCTACAGTTGTAATGTACTCTACGAGGGTTAATATTAACAAAATTGTACCACACTAATGATTTTTATTAAATAAGTATATACTAGCTGCCCTTTTCACAAAAAACATGTGATGATCTGTTAATCATCTTATTACAATAACTACTTTACTGTCTACATGAGTGCCATAATATTGTAGATCTTAAACATACACAATAAAATCCATTAGAAAAAGATAAAAAGGTATTGAAGGTCCCGGAGAAACAACACAAACAGGAAAAACACCAGTTAACTTTTCATTAATGAATTTTTTTTTTGTAATGGCTCAGCTTTTTTTTTTATTTTTTTTATTGATGCTTTGTGCATTTCATACATCATTTTCCAATTCAGTTCAGGCATATTTCCCTTTCCCTTCCTCCCCACCCCCCCCCACCCGAGATCATGCATTCTACCATAACTGTCCTGCATATTTCTCTCAGTTTTTTTTTCCATTTTTTAGCTATAAGTGATAATCCATGAGTACAAGCATCCTTCATGTAAAACCAATTTGCAGGCTGTTGTGCCCAAACCCCCACAGCCCCACCTTCCAGCGGGGGGTCAGGTTGATCAAATGAGGGTCCAGACTACATTGCTGTTGTTTCACCATTCACCCCAATCGCAGCCCTTACATTCTACCACGCCCCCTCTTCCGCAGGTTGTTCCCTGGGCTTAGAAAAGGGGCACAGGTGGATGAGAGGTAAAACAGTCCACTCTCTCTGGAGCTGTTGACTTGGACTCTGGTCAATTCTGGCTGTTTCCTTTCATGGGCTGACAGTTTGTCCAGGAATAACCTTTCGATCCTACTAATGAAGAACAAGCAATTAGATATATAGGTATTTAAGCAGCACTAATAGTTATGGTAGGTTACTTTAGCATAGACACATGTTTGGATATGTTAATCCATGAATTACAATTTTCCCCCCTGTTAAATATGACAGGGTCTTACTGTGGCTTATAACATCTCCTAACCTGTAGAGGATGTAAGCTTGTGGCATCAGCCATGGGTTATTTCTCCAAGGGGAGAGCCAATAGCCAATTAGATTTGGGATATACAGGCACATGGCTGCCTCTGCTGCACAGTATTTCCAGGCAGGTGAGGTGTAGCTGGTGCTGACGGTGGAGTCTTGCTTGACTCAGGGAGACCCATATTTGCTTTATTGGTTTAGTGGCCTTTGGTAACACTCTCTGGCATTCCAGAGGCCATCTGTACACTTGCATGTGTGGTCTCAATACATCCCTCCCATGTTAACGTCAGGTCTTCGGCAGCAGGGTCTTATTGCCTCTCCTCCTGTAGGTATCCCAACTTAGAGGCAAGGAGCCCTTACCTTTTGTGGGGCCTTGGATCCCCTGGCCAACATCCACCTGGTAGAACAATCCATTGCTGATGTCAGAGCTCCTGTATTAATATATTTTGCCTGAGTGCATAGCCCTAGGACTTTAGTATTATATTTGGTTCTGAACAGAGAGTAATCCCTTCCACAGTTCCCATGTCTAGTAGTCAATTAAAGAAAGCAGTTTTACCGGTTTTATAAGAGATTACCTCTACAATAGTTGTCTCCAATTTACAGTTGGGGAGCGACCTCATCATTGTCATATTTCTCCTTGTTCTATGGGTGGGAAGGCAAGGAAGTCTCTCATATCAGAACCTTTGTGGCACCTAGAAGGTAAGTTTCATTAGGACTCATTATAACTAGTTGTTACATGTAGGATCCACAGAGGGGTTCGATGTTTATGGCAATCTGAGGCTTTTCTTCCTTTGAATGTTCAGACGGGTCAGCCTTTCCGTTGCCACTTTTTGGTACATCCTACTCAATGCAAACCTGTATCTTTTCTTTCTCAGCCGTTAAGTTGGTGACGTTTTGTCCTGTTGGAACAAACAAATCTTTTCCCATAGTTAGTTTTAAGATTTGAATTGCAAGGGTTTGATGAAAAGGTTTCATGTCTTTCTGTATCCCCCCCCCTTTTTTTTTAGCGTATGAGTCTCCAGAAGATAGTTGTATTATACATGACTATAGGGTGGAGTCAAGGCATAGATTTCATCAAATTCACCCATGTTGTTTTGGGTGACTATATATGATTAACTTGGGAAGCAAACTTAATTTTTACGTTAAATCATCTTAAAGAGAATGCTACAAGGTGATACTGTACAACAGAGAAATTATAGAGAACATTTGTATGTGTCAATCCCAAAGTTCTTGCTCTACAGATTTTATGTAAAGCAAATGTGGGCAACAGCGAATTATATCTCCATTTAATTCAGATGCATTACCATTTTTATCAGATTCTGTAAACCAATGTTGTTTAATATACACATCCTTACTTTTACTTTTACTAAGTCCTAAAACACCATGTGTCCTGTAGACAGTGTCTAGGCGAAACTGGGTACTTGCTGAGCTCACGTCAATTAAATATGCCTTAATCGAATATACACCCGTGTCCCTCTCCCACCCATCCCCCCTTTCCAATTCACCATTTCAGTCCATTTTCTGATGCAGTCTTTCTGTTGTTCTTTTACTATGCATCCCTCTCCATGAGAAATATTTATATCTGGGTTGTTGGTACTAGCATCCACATATGAGGGACACCATTTGTCGTTTGTTTTTCTGGGACTGTGTTACTTCACTTAACATAATGTCTTCCAGCTCCATCCATTTACCTGCAAAGTTCATGATGTTGTCCCTCTTTACCGCTGCATAGAACTCCATTGTATACATGTACCACATTTTCTCTATCCACTCGTCAGTTGAGGGGCACCTGGGCTGGTTCCAGCTTTTTGCTATTGTGAACAGAGCTGCAATAAACATAGCTGTGCATGTATCTTTGCAGTAAGATGTGTCTTGTGGGTATATTTGACCCAGTCATTAATGAATTTTTAGCTTTATTTGAGAATCACTTTGTTGGCAGGTGTCTGTTGTTTTAGAAATTTAAGGGGATTCTAGACTGGCTGTGGAACTGTGACTTTTGTCTCCTCCTTCATGCTTACTGTGCCTTTAGGAATTAAAATTGGTAGAGCATCTGTTCCTTCTGCAGACTTCTCCCTCACTTTTAATTGATAGCATAAAGCTATTATAAGACAGTTATATCCTGCAACATATATTAGCTTCTACTTTTTATTTATATGTTTGTACACTTATTCATTTTATCATCTTTGTGTTGAGACACAAAGAATAATGTTAATATTCAGGAAAATGTGTGTGAAACATCTTA
Source organism: Rhizomys pruinosus (assembly GCA_009823505.1). Lineage (NCBI taxonomy): Eukaryota > Metazoa > Chordata > Mammalia > Rodentia > Spalacidae > Rhizomys > Rhizomys pruinosus. The sequence continues at coordinate 264,023 of VZQC01001827.1, read as the reverse complement.
GCTTCTTTGAGGAGTTTGCTTATACCTGCTGCCCAAGAATTCTAATTAGCATTCTCTTTCACATATAGAAATACCCTGGTTTGGATTTAAATAATGGCCACCCTTCTTTGGTATATTGACAGTGTGGCTTTGTTGTTGTTGTTGTTGTTGTTGTTGTTGCTATTGCAGAGAACTTAACATTTAAAAATTGGCTAGAAGTTTTTCTACAATTGTGATAATTGGATTATGATTATATATGATGTATGCTTAAGTAATATACATTTATGTGCTTAGGTGCAGTGTAATGTCTACAAATAAATTTTGTGTAATTCATTAGATAAAAAGATGATAAGGACAAAATGACAAGGTGCAAATTGGTGAATATGGATACTGTGTAAAGAGAAAATTCTCTGTGCTTTTTTGGTTTCTTCATTTGTTTAAAATTGTTTTAATAAAATATAAATTCATCCAGGTGCTGATGAGGCTACTTCATTCTTCTTTTCGTTGAGGGGTGACTTTCTATTCCACCTGCAGATCTATCCACTGGAGTTTAGACCTTTCATGTTTTTTGTTTCTCTGATTCTGTTGCAGGGTCCCTACTTTCCTCAATATACTTGCTCCTGCTGGGAGAAATCTCATTTTCTCTTGTGGTTTCAATTACCAGCATTGCTGATGTCTCCCATATATCTACATTTTTTTCTGCTGTCTTGTCTTGCTTTCTATTTGCAATCACTTTTCTTTGTTTCTCTCCCCCCCCAACACACTTTGGAAATTAATTTGTCTTGTACTGCATTTCATCTTTAAATATATTTCCCACTTCTAACTTATTCAATATATTTTGATATTTTAGCTCTTGGGGTTACCTTTTTAACCTGCTTTCTTGTCCTAATGATGTCATAATTACATTAGCACTGCTAAACTTTACCTGAGAAATTCCGGACCTTCAACGGCTTTTCATTTTTTCCATTTCTTCAATGGTCTGATAATTTCATAGATGTATATAATGCATTTCATCAATTGACCCTCCTATTCTTTCCCCTTTCAATTTCTCCCACATGTTCCCCACCATGATTCCCTCTCACCTTCATGTGCTCTTTTCCTTTTTTAACCCACTGAGTCTGCTTAGTTCTGCTATTGTAGGACTATATGCTGCAGCACAGGTAACCTCTCAGGGGCTGAGTTGTACCCTAGAAAAGTTGTCGTCCCTTTTCCAGCAGGCTGTCTGGTTTAGAAAGTCTTTTTTCGTATACCTATATATCTTGTGGGTTACTGCCAACATTTTCTTCTATCATTTTCAGAGTTTCAGGTTTCACATTGAGGTCTTTGATCCATTTGGAGTTGATTTTTGTACAGGGTGAAATGTAGGGGTTTAGTTTAATTCTTCTACAAGTGGTGATCCTGTTTTGCCAGGACCATTTGCTGAAGATGCTCTTTCTTCCATTGAGTCTTCTTAACCCCTTTGACAAATATGTGGTGACCGAATCTGGGCATGCTCAAGTTTGGATCTTCAATTTTGTCTGTTTTTGTTCCAGTACCATGCCATTATTTATTTTTGTATGTGTATGAATGTACTGTCTGCATGCAGGTCTGTGCACCCGTGTCGTGCAATGCCGCAGAGGTCAGAAGAGGGTGTCAGATTCCCCTGGAACTGGAGTTCTCCTGGAATTGGAGTTACAGACTGTTCTTAGCCGCCATGTGGATGCTGGGGATCGAACCCGGGTCCTCTGCAAGAGCAGTCGGTGCTCTTAACCGCTAGGCTATCTCTCCAGCCCCCCAAGCGCATTCTTATGTCTGGCATTTTGAGGATTTAAGTTTCTATATGTGGCTCTCTATGTTTGAGATTCTGAAGGGCGTGTGGAAGGCATGCTGGCCCTTTCTATACGTTTATGCTGTGCTTTTTTTTTTTCCTGTGGAGGTCTTAGATCATGGATGATCACCCCCGTTCTTCCTCCTTTTTCTCTTCCTCCTCTTCCTCCTCCTTCTCCTTTTCCTCCTCTTCCTTCTTTTTCTCATATCTTACCTGAGAATAGTTGTTTTCACTGTGAGATTCTCCTGTTTCCATGATGTCCGTCCTGTAGACAGTAGTCAAGATGGTTACTACTCTCTCCAAGGTGCTTGTGGAAGATCTCAGTTGCAGGATCCTATGCTGTACTTTTACTGCAGTGTATAGCCAGTGCCAGTGCTGCTCTGGCTGTCTAACTACCCACGGTGTTCCCAGATCCCAATTGCAACTCTGCACCATGCTCAGTGTCTCTCTAGCTTACTGTTTCCAAGTGGCCCATGTTCTTGGTGACTATTGCTCACCATTATATAGCTGGCAGCTGGTTTTAGCTGCAGGATGTTTTTGTCTTTTCTTCATATTTCTCCTTTCTCTTTTTTCCCTGTATTTTTATGTCTTTTGTGTGTTTCTAATGTTTTTCTGTTCTTTCTTAGGAAAAAAAAATATATATATAGATTATTTATTTTTGGCATAGTTCTAATGTTTTCTGCAATACAATAAAAACAGTATAATAAAATTGTTTGAACACCATGCCTCTTGCAAATCATTATGAAATATCTATTGGAGCAATAGGAAATTGTGGGCCAAGTTCAGAAGAAAATAATCCTGTGAAGGAAGTCTGAATATCAGTGAATTGAAAGAGATATTGTCATGTCAGAAATTTACCAAATTTCAGTGAAATTTTACTGGTGTGCAATATATCTGAGGAGGTTAATAAGCTACTTACCATGAGGAGAAAGGCAGTGAATAACCTAGAAGAAATCTACATCCAAGGCAACATACTTCTTGATTTATGGGCTTTTACCAAGTGGGAATTCTTAACAGAAGAGTCTGGCAGTTTATTTTCTTTACTCCTGACACTTTTCCTTCACTGGGTCACACAGAATCAATTTCTAATTCACTATCTTACACATAATTTCTGTACCACTATTTTTAAATTTTATTTTATGTGTATGAGCCTGCAGGTAGGTAGGTGCACCCATGTTATGCAATGCCCACATAGGTCAGAAGAGGACATTGGATCCCCTGGAACTTGAGTTATGGATGATTGTTAGCTGCCATGTGGGCTCTGGGAATCAAACCCAGGTCCTCTGTAAGACCAGCCAGTGCTCCTAGCCTCTGAGTCATCTCTCTAGCCCCTGTACTGTAATTTTAAAAACTAAGTTACTATTGATGGACATGATTCTTTCTAGAGGGATTTTTTGTGAGATTTTAAAAAATGCTCATCTTTTATAAAATTATTTTACATGCCTTTTGCTGTTCATATGCATCCTTTTATTTTGGAAATACATGAAAATGTAAAATTATTAGTTTGTAGAGTCTCCCTTCATCCTTAGTGGATCGTATAAAGCCTCAATACAGACTGCTTGCCCTTCTACCAGCTGTTAGGAGGAGGATTTTGTCTGGAACTTCGCTTTACTACTAACATGGAGATTTCTTTCATCTCTTTGTACAAAGTCTCTGAGCTCTTCTTCCTTATTCCTCCATCTTTCTTTCTGGCTTGACTCCTCTTTTTTTCTACATATATTTTTTATTGATTTTTTTGTAGATTTCATATGATACATATTAATCATATCAAGACCTCCCATATCTATCCCCTCTTCTCCCCTAGTAGCCCATCCCAGGACTTCATGGATTTTGTCATATTATGTTAAAGCCTATTGAATCAAGTTTGTATGCTGAGCTGTTTCTTTGTCTGGGTTCATCTACTGGAGCCTGTTCAGCCCATTTAGATTAACTCCCTTAAAGAAGACCAATTCTCCTCACCCAGCAGTGATCATTTGCCAACAGTTTGTCTGCTAAAGTTGGGGCCTCCTGCCCAGTTCCCCAGGTCTATACTGTGTTTTTATCTGTTCGAGTTTGCATGGGTCTTGTGCATAGTGTCACCATTTCTGTAAGTTCATATGAGCAGGTTCCCAGGTGCCTGTAAGACTGTTTCCTTTATGGTCATGCAGCACCCCTGGCACCTAAAATCTTTCCACCCCCTCTTCCACAATGACCTTGAACACTGGGAAGGTGAGGGTTAATAGAGGTTGACTCCTCATCTTGTTAGAGTATAGTGTAAACTAACTTGGCACCTAAAATCTTTCCACCCCCTCTTCCACAATGACCTTGAGCACTGGGAAGGTGAGGGTTAATAGAGGTTGACTCCTCATCTTGTTAGAGTATAGCGTAAACTAACTTTCTGGGAGAAAATAAGAACTTTAGAAGGAGGTTTCTTATTGCTACATACCAATGTACAATCTTCTTACTGGTAGGTTATTGGTTATAGAATACCAGCTTGTAGTTAACTTTGCCTTGAAAATTTGAAGCCAACGTTCTTCTGTTGACTGGGTTCCAGACTTGCAGATATGTGAATAATTCTAAATTTTATATGTAAAAATCTTAGTTTTCATCCTTTGGATCTTTTAAAACTTTGTCTCTGACATCATCATTTTGCAATTCATGTTCCCCCCATCCCCCACCCCACCAGAGCTCATGCATTCTGCCAAACATGCTTTTAATCTCTTTCTCAGTCTTTCTCAATATTCTCCATGTGGAAGTTGACTGTTTTGAGCAGAAGTTCACTGTTTCAGTCAGCTCTTTGATGCAGTCCTTTCTGTTGTTGTTGTTGTTTCCAATATGCATCACTCCCAACTGCTTTGGACAAAAGCTCAAGGGGCCGTGCAAAAGAAATACTTACAACTAGGTAATTGGCACTAGCATCCACAGATGAGGAATACGATTCGTCGTTTGTTCCTCTAGGACTGTGTTACTTCACTCAGCATGATGTCCTCTAGCTCCAGCCATTTTCCTTCAAAGCTCGTGATGTCATCTTTCCTTACTGCTGCATAGAACTCCATTTTGTAGATATACCACATTTTCTCTATCCACTCATCAGTTGAGGGGCATTTGGGTTGGTTCCAGCTCCTTTCTATTGTGAAGAGAGCTGAAATAAACATGGCCGTGCATGTATCTCTGCAGAGGAGTGAGTCTTGAGGGTACATGCCTAGGAGTGGTATGGCTGGGTCGGGTGGCAAGTTCATTCCAAGTCTTCCAAGGGTTTTTCACACTGCTTTCCATAGTGGCTGCATGAGTTTACATTCCCACCAGCAGTGGATGAGTGTTCTCCTTTCCCCACAACCTCTCCAGCACTTGGTACCATTTGTTTTCTTGATCCTAGCCAGTCTTATTGGAGTAAGATGATATCTTAAAGTGGTTTTGATTTGCATTTCCTTAATGATTAGTGATGTTGAATACTTCTTAAGGTGTTTCTCAGCCATCTCTAATTCCTCAATTGTGAACTCTCTGTTTAGCTCTTTGCTCCATCTATTGAGTAGGTCATTTGTTTTCTTTCTTCTTTGTTTTTTGAGTAGTTTATATATTGTGGAAATCAATGCTTTGTCAGATGTTTCTGCGGTGAAGGTTTCCTCCCACTCTGTGGGAGTTCTCTTCATTTCCTTGATTGTTTCTTGTGATGTACAGAAGTTTTGGAGTTTAATGAGTTCCCATTTGTCAACTGTCAACCTTAATTCTTGTGCAGTTGCTGTCTGATTTAGGAAGTCTTTTCCTGAACCTATGTCTTGTAGTCTGCTGCCAACTTTTTCTTCTATTGCCTTCAGAGTTTGGGGTTTCATGTTGAGGTCTTTGATCCATCTGGAGTTGACTTTTGTACAGGGCGAGAGGTAGGGATTTAATTTCATTCTTCTACAAGTGGTGATCCATTTTTGCCAACACCACTTGCTGAAGATGCTGTCTTTTCTCCGTTGTGTCTCCTTGGCCTCCTTGTCAAATATGAGATGGCTGAAATTGTATGTGCTCAGACTTGGATCTTCCGTTTTGTTGCATTGGTCAACAGGTCTGTTCTTGTGCCAGTACCAGGCTGTTTTTATGACTATAGCCCTGTAGTAGAGTTCGAAGTCTGGTATGGAAATACCCCCTGTGTAGCTCTTTTTGCTCAGGGTTGTTTTGGCTACTTAGGATCTTTTGTTTTTCCAAATGAATTTAAGGACTTTTTTTCCCAAGCCTGTGAAGAAACTCTTGGGGATTTTGATTGGGATTGTGTTAAATCTATACAAGAGTTTCAGTAGAATGGACATTTTTACAATGTTAATTTTCCCAATCCATGAGCATGGGAGGTTTTTCCATCTTCTGATGTCTTCTTCAATTTCTTTCTTTAAGGGTTTAAAACTTTTGTTATAAGAGATCTTTGGTGTCTTTGGTTAGGTTTGTTCCTAGGTAAATACCTAAAAAATAATATTGTTTTTGTGGCTATTGTGAGTGGGAATGTCTCTGAATTCTTTCTCCAGTAGCTTGTTCTTGGTGTAAAGAAAGGCCATTGATTTTTTAGGTTAATTTTGTATCCTGCCACTTTGCTGAAGCTGTTAATCATTTCTAGGAGTTTTCTGGTGGAGTTTTTAGCATCCCTTAAGTAAACAATCATATCAGCAAATAGGGGTAGCTTGACTTCCTCTTTTCCAATTAGTACTCCTTTAATATCCTTTTCTTTCCTTATTGCTCTAGCAAGTGTTTCAAGCACTATATTGAAGAGGTAAGTGTTCTCCACACGCTTTCCATGGGAGGTTGTATTGAATTTTCATTCACCCACCAGCATGATGATTGCACAACACATACTTTTTATGTGTTCATTTACATATTTTTTTCAAATCAGGAAGAAGGCATTATATAAATGCACAACTATTTTTAATAATGGTTCAACTTGAATGAATAGGGTTGTTGAAGGGATTTTTATAGAAAAACCTCAAAGATAGTTATGTTTCATTTTACACATTTTATTAAAGATTATTTTTCCGACAGCTGTAGAGAAGCTAACATTTTGATGTGTATTTCTCTATTTCAACACATGGACAAATTTGTGTAACTACTACTAGTACTACCACAATGAAAACGCAGAACAGGGGGGAAGGGAAAGGGAAATATGCCTAACTGAATTTGGAAATGATGTATGAATACACAAAAGCATCAATAAAAAATTGAAAAAAAAACAAAAGTAATAAAATAAATCATATCAAAAAAAAAAATAAAGAAAAAAAAAAAGAAAACGCAAACAGTTGTTCTCAACCCCAGCTCCCTGGAGCTCCATCTTTCTAGCCACAATTCCTCTTCTCACTTCTAACTCTAAGTCATTAATAATCTCTCTGTTAGTGTGGTTTCCCATTCAATAATTACCTTCATGGGAGTACATGGTGTGTGTCCTTTTGAGACTGGCTTCTTTTCATCCCAAATGTGGTTCTGTGAGTGGTATTGGTTTGGATTGGTGTTTTGGAATTTATCCAGCTCATTATATGTATCAATGTCTTATTTCTTATTATTGCCGAATCACATGCTTCTGCACAGATGTGGTACAAGCTTTTATTGCATTATTTGAAAATCACTTTGAGATTTTCCAAATTTATCTGATTACAAATGGAATGGTTATTATTTCACATGAGATTTTTTTGTGAATGTAACTATTCAATTTTCTAAGGTAATTATCTAGAAGGTTAAATTTATTTATATTATTTATTATATTTATTATTTATTATGTATGACGCCTGTTCTGTCTGCATGTAGGTTTGTGCACCCATGTCTGTGCTGTGTTGGGAGGTCAGAAAAAGGCATAGGATTCCCCTGGAACTGGCGAGTTTTAAAAGATGGCTCTTCACCGCCATGTGGGTGCAGGGAATCAAACCTGACTCCTACTGCAAAAGCAGTCTGTGTTCTCAACCACTGAGCATCCCTCCAGCCTAGAGCTTTGAATTCTATGGTCACATGAAAAAAGTGTATCACTTTTGTTGAGTAGTCAAATTAGCATATTCATTGCAGCTCCCCAATTGTGAAGCCGATGAGTAATGCCGGAAATTGCCAGCAGTTCCTCATTTCATAGCTGCTTGATGCTGTTAATTTTTTAAGAATTCTAGATTTCTCATAGGTATAGAGTGTATCTTATTTGCACATTCCCAATTTATATGATAGCAAGCTTTTTTAAAAATGTGGCTACTTGCTATGCATATGTTTCCTTCAGATATGTCTTAAGGTTTATTGTTTTTAAGTTGATTGTTTTCTTAATATTGAGATTTTTCAGGGCTTTTTTCTACATTCTGGATACAAGTTATTTTTTGGAAATGTGATTAGGAATTATTTTCTTCCAGTTTTCATATTTCAGTTTTATTGTTTGAATTACTTTTGTGTATTATGAACTATATTTTGTGTGACTGTTCTCTCTTTTGCTTTTTCCTGTTCTGTTTTCTTATTTTTAGGGAAGTCTGTGCATGTCGGCTGGGATGAAAACTCCCAAAAGATGGGAACTGGTGGTTTCTAACACAACATTTGTTAATTTTGATCTTATCAACTGTGTAGCAATCAGAACTTGTTCTGGCTGTTCCCAAGGACAGGGTAAGTTTGAACAGACAGAGAAGATGGTAAATAAGCCAATGTTCAAGTGAATATAACAAATAGTGGCAAAGTCCTCATAAGTCAATATTTCTTTCAGTTGCAAGATTACATCAGTAGAAACTGTTCAAATTTCATGAAAGTGGTTCTCCAAGAGTCCAGGGGTGTTCCGTTGTCTCCTGCAGCTTCCCATCCTCTGCTTGCCTTGCTGACCATCACCTTCTATCATTATGTTTCTGTGACTCAGGCAGACTCTGAATTTCATAAATTGGAGACCACATATGTCTTGGTCAGTGCTTTTTATTAACCTGACACATAATAGGGAAACTGGTACCACCAGAAGTCCAGTGAGTCAAATTATAAAATGGAATTAGATGAACGGAGCGACCATTCTGGGCGTAAAATTAACCTGAATTCCAACCTCTACTGAAAGAGTCAGAGTTCTGGTACTTAATGTTTCCAACATCTTAAGCTGTGATGTATGCACAAAGAAAACAAGGGGAATTCCTGCTTACTTGTTAACTGCCACACAAAGTGATAAGAATTACCTCCTCTGAGTACTCCCGGGCCAAGGTGAAAAGAGGTAGCAAGCAATCTAGTTGATCAGATCATGGTAAACAGCCGAACCAAGTAATTCAAGTAAATATGCTCTTGTGGTTTGAATCACCAATTTAGATAATTGTTTGTTTTTTTAATATAAACATGAATAATCAGCAAGCCTACACTTCACATTTTTTTTCCTTATGTAGGCAGAGCGAAGGTTTCTTTTTATTTGGAGGAATTTTAGTTTCAGATTGTGAAGTAATAGGAATAAAAATACCTGTGGTAAGTACTGTACTTCGAACTTCTTCAGTTATCTAGTAATTTCACATCCTCTACCAGACACTGAAAAAATATCCCTTTGTTACTAGATAACACTGGATAAGTAATCTTTTCATTTGCTTAAAAATTGTCTACTTAAGGAGCCAGAGGATATAAATAGGAAAAAAGTCAATAATTATTAAAAAACTAAAATCTAGGACGAGGCGTGATGGCACATGCCTTTAGTCCCAGCACTCAGAAGGCAGAGGCTAGGCAGATCTTCTGTGAGTTCATAAGGCCCCAGCCTGGTCTACAGGAGCCGAGCTCCAGGCCAGCTGGACTAAAGGGAGGAACCCCTGTCTCCAAAAAGACCCAAAACAACAAAAATACTAAAGACCATAATTTCAGTAGGGGAGTTGATGTAAATAGTCTTGGAGAAGAGGATGTGTCCAATGGAGGGCCAAGGATGATATGGTTTACAGAGGCAACTCTCAAGCCGGACTTCAAATGGTAAACAAAAAGCTACAGCAATGAAACTAGGGAACATTCTGAAGGTATTTATGAAAATAGTATACACTTGGGCAGAAGTTACTGTTTTGCTCAGTTCTTTGACCCAGTCATTTTGTATGTTTTTCCCCTCCAATTTTTGCTCTGAAAATAATGCCCATACGTTAACATAACACAAATACCAAAATTATGCATCTGAAAATAAGTTATATGTTAATTCTACAACATGTTTAAGGAATTCACATTTTTCCCTTTTAATTTCTAATACTCTAAAGTATGTATACATACCCTCCCCCCAATACCACAATTACAAAGTCTGAGAATAAGAGGTAGGTTATTCTAGATCCCATTAAGAGATTCACTTATAGTACAGTTGCTTTCAGGTAAAAAAGAAGCAAAACTGGTAGCATTAATTTCTATATATATAGATATATATATATATATATATAAATATAGTAATAATAATATATAATTAATATATATAATAAATATATACAAATAAATATGATAAATATAAATATATTATATATATAAATTAATATGTATATTATATAAAATTATGCTACTCATTTTGCCTTACTACTAGGTATTTTGGTGGCTAACATCCACGAATGAGAGATACCATTCCCTGTTTGTTTTTCTGAGACTGTGTTACTTCACTTGCATAATGGCTTTTCAATTTCCATTCCATTACCATGCAAATTTCATGATTCATCTTTCTTTATTACTACATAGAACTTGCATGTGTGTATATGTACCACATTTTTTTTCACATAAATTTATTTTTATTTTTTTAACAAATCTAGGGACCCGTGTCCCGCCCATTTTCTGAGGCTTTTTCCATTCCTTTCCTCTTAATTGGATGAGTGTTTGATTTCCTTTTTCATTTCCTCTTCTGATTTCTTTAGTGTTTCTACTTCTTTTTGGAGCTTCTCAATCTCTTCCTGTAGCTCTTTGCTTCGCTGGTTGGTTTCCTTATCTTTTTCAGCATGGGATCTTTTCTGTGTTTGTACTTCGTTTAGTAGTTTGTCATTCTCTCTCTCCAAGTCCTTCTTGAGTTCTTCATTCTCTTTTCTTAGTTCTTTGATTTGCTCTTTATAATCTTGTAGTTCTTTAAATATGTTCCCAATTGTGTTTCTGATATCTGTGTTCTGGGCCATCCCCAAGGGGATCCCACTCTAGGAATCTTCCATAGGGTTGGTAGAGCTTGGTGCAGAATTATCCTGCCCCTTTCCCGTGTTGTCTCTTCTTTGTGTTCCTGGCATATGGGCTTCTCCTTGCCTGTATTCCAATGTGAGTCCTAAATGCCTCTTCACTGTGTTGAAGTCTTGCTTTGCTTGCGTCCTTCAGATGCCTTCGTAATCCCAGTTGGCGAGGGGGGGGAGGTTGCTCTTTAGCCCGCGCCCTGGTACCTGCGCTTCAGCTGGTCTCAGATCCCATTTTGCAATTTTTGTGTGGTGTATCTTTATGTGGTTCTTGGCTTTAACCACTGTATTAATTATTGGGTGAAATAAGCAAATTTGAAAATTATATCCTTCCCTTCTGAATTTTATGCAATTACTTCCTTGATAATTTTTTTCTATATTTCCCTCTTTATGAAAAATAATATTTGGCTATTGGATATTGTGAATTCCCTCTGTTGGTAAAATTCCTTCTGGAGTGTTATAAACAAAATCTACCCCTTTGTCCCAGTGAGAATTAATTACTATTCTACCAAAATGTATTCTGGGAAACCAATGAGTTTATTAGGCTAACCTATGGTGAGGGTTTACTTACAGGAGTGTGAATGCTCCCTCTGTAAGGCCACAATGGGAAGCATTGACCCAAGCATGGAGGATGTCTATTGACCCTCCCTTAGTCTTCCTAAGCCCATGCATTCTGGGCCCAGTTGTTCATCATGGGTTTGGGGGTATGGCTTGGTACTCAGGTAAGGGTCTTGGGGCTTTCTCTGCCCCTCCTATGGGAGGTCAGAAACAGTCGACAAACCCAGCTCTGATGATCTTAGGCAAGTGGGCACAGCTGAATTCAGAAAGATGGTGCCTGTTGGTTGATGGTTAGTCTTATATACCTTTTTTGTTCTTGTATGTTTTTTTTCATTTTTTTGTTATGGTCTCCCTGTGGCCCCAGCTGGCCTGGAACTTGAAAGGTAAACCAAGGCATCTTGAGTGATGGGATTAAAGGCACAAGCCAGCAGGCCTGGCCTACACATCCTCTAAATCTTAACTCTCTCATTTGCTCTTCTTTCTAGTGTATACTGTCAATTTTTAAATTTTTCTTATTTCTTCTCTTCTGTTTTTGTTCATTTGTTCTTCTCTTGCAATGGCTTTTTGTTTATACATAGGCTATACTTGTTTTTCTGAAGTTATTAATGGCGATGTTTTAATTTGATTTGTATACTCACCTTGGGTTTCTATTACTTATATTTATTGATTTTTTCTGTTTTCCTGACAAAGGTTTTTAAAAAGCCTTAATGATTTTCAATAGCACAACTATCTTTTTATTATTGAGGTTTTGTGCATTTCATACAGCATTTCTTAGTCAAATTTAGACCCATTCCCCGTCCTTGCCTCCCACCCACCAGAGCTCATGCATTCTGCCGTACATGACTTTCATCATTTTCTCAGACTAATTTTTTTAAATTTCTCATTGCAAAAGTTTACTGTTTGAGGCAGAAGCTTGCTGTTTCAGTCAGTTCTTTGGCCCAGTCTTTTTGTTGTTGTTGTTCCTTCCAATTTTATTGCTCCAAAATATGTATATATAACATGCCACACATATAACCAAAATTATGATGCCTGAAAATAAACTATAGATTAATTCCAAAACACGCTTAGGGATTCACATTTTAACAGTAGAGTTGTATGCAGGTAAAGAAAAATTATTACTTTACATTCTTACATTACATAGCAAGTTGATGAGAAACATCGGGTATTATATTTACTAAAAAGGAAAGAAAAAAAGAATTATTCAGTTTGCCTTACAAAGAGAGATTTGGTGCTAGGATCCACAAATGAGGGACAGCATACCTCATTTGTTTTTCTGGGACTGTGTTACTTCACTTAGCTTAATGGCTTCTAGTTCCATCCATTTGCTGCAAATTTCATGATGTCATCTTTCTTTACCACTGCATAAAATTCCATTGTGTACCACATTTTCTTTGTCTACTCATCGGTTGAGGAACACTTGTGTTGCTTCTAGTTCTTTGATATTGTGAAGAGAGATGCAATAAACATGGATGTGCATGTATCTCTGCGATAGGATGAGTCTTGTGGGTATATATACCCAGGAGTGGTATGACTTGGTCAGCTGGTAGGCTCATTTTGAGTCTTTTAAGTGTTCTCCACACTGCTTTCCATGGAGGTTGTATGAATTTTCATACCCACCAGCAGTGGATGAGTTGCACAACACAATTTTTATGTGTTTCATACATATTTTTTTCAATCAGGAAGAGGCAGTTATAAATGCACAACTATTTTTAATAATGGTTCAACTTGAATGAATAGGGTTGTTGAAGGGATTTTTATAGAAAAACCTCAAAGATAGTTATGTTTCATTTTACACATTTTATTAAAGATTATTTTTCCGACAGCTGTAGAGAAGCTAACATTTTGATGTGTATTTCTCTATTTCAACACATGGACAAATTTGTGTAACTACTACTAGTACTACCACAATGAAAACGCAGAACAGGGGGGAAGGGAAAGGGAAATATGCCTGAACTGAATTGGAAAATGATGTATGGAATACACAAAGCATCAATAAAAAAAATGAAAAAAAAAAACAAAGTAATAAAAATAATATCATACAAAAAAAAAATAAAGAAAAAAAAGAAAACGCAGAACAGTTGTCTCAACCCCAGCTCCCTGGAGCTCCATCTTTCTAGCCACATCCTCTTCTCACTTCTAACTCTAAGTCATTAATAATCTCTCTGTTAGTGTGATTTCCCATTCAATAATTACCTTCATGGGAGTACATGGTGTGTGTCCTTTTGAGACTGGCTTCTTTCATTCCCAAATGTGTTTTGGAATTTATCCAGCTCATTATATGTATCAATGTCTTATTTCTTATTATTGCCGAATCACATGCTTCTGCACAGATGTGGTACAAGCTTTTATTCATTTATTTGTCAAAAATCACTTGAGCTATTTTCCAAATTTACTGATTACAAATGGAATGGTTATTATTTCACATGAGATTTTTTTGTGAATGTAACTATTCAATTTTCTAAGGTAATTATCTAGAAGTTGAATTTTATTTATTTATTTATTTATTTATTTATTTATTTATTTTATGTATGAGTGTACTGTCTGCATGTAGGTTTGTGCACCCATGTCGTGCAATGCTGTGGAGGTCAGAAAAGGGCATAGGATTCCCCTGGAACTGGAGTTAAAGATGGCTCTTCACCGCCATGTGGGTGTCGGGAATCAAACCTGCATCCTCTGCAAAAGCAGTCTGTGTTCTCAACCACTGAGCCATCCCTCCAGCCCTAGAAGTTGAATTTCTATGTCACATGAAAAAAAGTGTATCTAGCTTTGTGAGTAGCCAAATTAGTATTCATTGCAGCTCTCCCATTGTGTAAGCCATGAGTAATGCAGGAATGCCAGCAGTTCCTCATTTCATAGCTGCTTGATGCTGTTAATTTTTTAAGAATTCTAGATTTCTCATAGGTATAGAGTGTATCTTATTTGCACATTCCCAATTTATATGATAGCAAGCTTTTTTAAAAATGTGGCTACTTGCTATGCATATGTTTCCTTCAGATATGTCTTAAGGTTTATTGTTTTTAAGTTGATTGTTTTCTTAATATTGAGATTTTCAGGGCTTTTTTCTACATTCTGGATACAAGTTATTTTTTGGAAATGTGATTAGGAATTATTTTCTTCCAGTTTTCATATTTCAGTTTTATTGTTTGAATTACTTTTGTGTATTATGAACTATATTTTGTGTGACTGTTCTCTCTTTTGCTTTTTCCTGTTCTGTTTTCTTATTTTTAGGGAAGTCTGTGCATGTCGGCTGGGATGAAAACTCCCAAAAGATGGGAACTGGTGGTTTCTAACACAACATTTGTTAATTTTGATCTTATCAACTGTGTAGCAATCAGAACTTGTTCTGGCTGTTCCCAAGGACAGGGTAAGTTTGAACAGACAGAGAAGATGGTAAATAAGCCAATGTTCAAGTGAATATAACAAATAGTGGCAAAGTCCTCATAAGTCAATATTTCTTTCAGTTGCAAGATTACATCAGTAGAAACTGTTCAAATTTCATGAAAGTGGTTCTCCAAGAGTCCAGGGGTGTTCCGTTGTCTCCTGCAGCTTCCCATCCTCTGCTTGACTTGCTGACCATCACCTTCTATCATTATGTTTCTGTGACTCAGGCGGACTCTGAATTTCATAAATTGGAGACCACATATGTCTTGGTCAGTGCTTTTTATTAACCTGACACATAATAGGGAAACTGGTACCTACCAGGAAGTCCATTGATAAAATTAATAAATGGAATTAGATGAATGGATGGACACCTGGGCGTAAATTAACCTGAATCCAACCTCTACTGAAAGAGTCAGAGTTCTGGTACTTAATGTTTCCAACATCTTAAGCTGTGATGTATGCACAAAGAAAACAAGGGGAATTCCTGCTTACTTGTTAACTGCCACACAAAGTGATAAGAATTACCTCCTCTGAGTACTCCCGGGCCAAGGTGAAAAGAGGTAGCAAGCAATCTAGTAAATATGCTCTTGTGGTTTGAATCACCAATTTAGATAATTGTTTGTTTTTTTTAATTAAATGAATAATCAGCAAGCCTACACTTCACATTTTTTTTCCTTATGTAGGCAGAGCGAAGGTTTCTTTTTATTTGGAGGAATTTTAGTTTCAGATTGTGAAGTAATAGGAATAAAAATACCTGTGGTAAGTACTGTACTTCGAACTTCTTCAGTTATCTAGTAATTTCACATCCTCTACCAGACACTGAAAAAATATCCCTTTGTTACTAGATAACACTGGATAAGTAATCTTTTCATTTGCTTAAAAATTGTCTACTTAAGGAGCCAGAGGATATAAATAGGAAAAAGTCATAGTTATTAAAAAACTAATATCAGGGCTGGGCGTGATGGCACATGCCTTTAGTCCCAGCACTCGGAAGGCAGAGGCAGGCAGATCTCTGTGAGTTCAAGGCCAGCCTGGTCTACAGAGCGAGCTCCAGGCCAGCTGGGACTAAAGGGAGACCCCGTCTCAAAAAGACCAAAACCAAAAAGTATCTAAGACCATAATTTCAGTAGAGTGATGTAAATAGTCTTGGAGAAGAGGATGTGTCCAATGGAGGGCCAAGGATGATATGGTTTACAGAGGCAACTCTCAAGCCGGACTTCAAATGGTAAACAAAAAGCTACAGCATGAAATAGGGAACATTTCTGGGTATTAGAAATAGTATACACTTTGGGCAGAAGTTTACTGTTTCAGTCAGTTCTTTGACCCAGTCCTTTTGTTGTTTTCCCCTCCAATTTGTATTGCTCTGAAATATGCCCATACGTACATAACACATATACCAAAATTATGGTATCTGAAAGTAAGTTATATGTTAATTCTACAACATGTTTAAGAATTCACATTTTTCCCTTTTAATTTTATATTACTCCAAAGTATGTATACATACCCTCCCCCCATATACCACAATTACAAAGTCTGAGAATAAGTAGTAGGTTAATTCTAGATCCCATTAAGAGATTCACATTATAAGGTACAGTTGCTTTCAGGTAAAAAGAAGGCAAACTGAGTAGCATTAATTTTATATATATATATATATATTTATTTATAAATATATAATTATATAATATATATAATTATATA
>VZQC01001827.1:233661-245239 GCA_009823505.1 Rhizomys pruinosus | reverse complement strand
CTTAAGTAAACAATCATATCATCAGCAAATAGGGATAGTTTGACTTCCTCTTTTCCAATTAGTACTCCTTTAATATCCTTTTCTTGCCTTATTGCTCTAGCAAGTGTTTCAAGCACTATATTGAAGAGGAGTGGTGACAGGGGGCAGCCTTGCCGAGTTCCTACCTTTAAAGGGAATGTTTCTGTCATTTCCCCATTTAGGATGATATTGGCTGTGGGTTTCCTGTATATGGCTTTGATTACATTGAGGAATGATCCCTCCAATCCAATTCCTTCTAGGACTTTAAGCATGAAGGGATGCTGGATTTTGTCAAAGGCTTTTTCAGCATCAATTGAGATGATGGTGTGGTTTTTGTCTTTGATTCCGTTTATGTGTTTGATGATGTTTATTGATTTTCGTATGTTGAACCATCCCTGCATCTCTGGTATGAATCCAACTTGGTCATGATGGATGATCTTCTTGATGTGGGTCTGTATGCGATTTGCCAGTGTCCTGTTTAGAATTTTGGCATCTGTGTTCATTAGGGAGATGGGTCTATAATTCTCCTTTTTAGTTGGATCTTTGCCTGGTTTTGGTGTACCACATTTTTTTATCCACTTGTTCATTGAGGGGCATTTGGGTTGGTTGAAGCTCTTTGCTATTGTGAAGAGAGCTGCAATAAACATAGGTATGGATGTATATTTGGGGTAGGATGAGTCTTGTGAGTATATACCCAGGAGTAGTATGACTGGGTCAGGTGGTAGGCTCATTTTGAGTCTTTTAAGGGTTCTCCACACTGCTTTCCACAGTGGTTGTATGAATTTACATTCCCACCAGCAGTGGATGAGTGTTCCCCTTTCCCCACAACCTCTTCAGCATTTGGTGTCTTTTGTTTTCTTGATCTTAGCTAGTCTTATTGGAATGAGATGCTATCTTAAAGTGGTTTTAATTTGCATTTCTTTAATTATTAATGATGTTGAACACTTTTTAAGATGTTTCTCAGCCATCTTTACCTCCTTACTTGTGAAGTCTCTGTTCAGCTCTTTACTCCATCTTTTGAGTGAGTCATTTGTTTTCTTTCTTCTTTGTTTTTTGAGTAGTTTGTATACTGTGGATGTTAATGCTCTGTCAGATTGGTGAAGGTTTCCTCCCATTCTGTGGGTTTTTCTCTTCACTTCATTTATTGTTTCTGCCCAAAACAATAAACCTCAGCATAGAAAAACTGTAAAAAGACTGAAAAAAAGATATAAGACATATATGGCAAAATGCATGAACTTGGGTGGGGTGGGGGGCATGGAAAGGGGAATGAGTCTAAATTGGACCAAGAAATGTTGTATGAATTGCACAAAACTTCAATTAAAAAACAAGAAACAATAGTAACAGTAAGTGCTTCATAGTATTATGTTAACAGTAATTGAGATTGATGATACATGTAAAAAAAAAGTCTTCATAATTTTATGATAGTTACTGTTATTTTTATATTGAAGACATTGATTTTTATCTTAGAATATTGTATAAATTATTCATCCATAAATAATATCCATAATGGCATCTGGCATATATCATGTATTTGGTAAAGTTAAGAATATTATTGTTTTAATTTTATATTTATTTTATAATGGAATTCATGTTCTTTAATTTTGACAATTGTCTTCTATACCTACCTATCATTCATCTATGTCTATTGACAAAGTGTCCTTGGGATTTAATAAAAAATAACTTATTGTACTTCTTTCACATTTAAAGAAAATGCCTTTTCTAGATTTAAAACATCAGCATAAATAAAATAATTGTTTAAGTAAAAAAGAAATAGTTTATGCAAAAATAAGGATTCCATAAACCAGGGTTTGCTTATGGAATGAAAAAGAAGTCCAACATGATCAAATTATTGAGTTTGAAGTGCTATGCTATTAGGTGAGCTACATAATTGACCAAACCTGGAACTATGAAGTCTTAGTGACTTGATTCACTGCATATACTCCATTAATGTGTAGAATGAAAACACACAATTGTGTGTATCATATTCTTATTTATTTTCCTTATTTTCTGCACTTTATAGTCCATATAACATAACAATATAGTGTGTGTAATCTCTTCCTCCTTAAATGATAGGGGTCTATAAATTACACAGTAATTAACACTTTCCTGGATGAGTAGTCTGGCAATTGTAAGGTTAGGTAATGTTTCAGGAAGTGTAACCTAGAGATAATACATATAGAAAGTGTGTTATATATAGGATTTCAACTAACTATTAATTGAATGTTGTTTTGAAAGATGAGTGTTTAAAGTATGTTTGAGGTATTGTCAATAAAGTCAGGCTTTCTATAGAGGAATGGAAGCCAAAAGATTGAAAGATCCAAATTTGGTGTTACATGTTTAATAAATGAATGCTTATTTTTCTGTTTCCTACTAGAAGATTTTCTCATTCTTGGTACTGTTTGTATTTTGGACTACTTTTCATTATCTAGGTATTTATATTCCTTTTTAGGAAATCTAATAGCACCTCAGGGGTCTACCTACCAACTGCCAGTAGTAAAACCAACTTGACAGTCGGGACAGTCAATAATGATTCTAGATATGTCATTTGTCCCTTCAAGGGTAAAATAAACCCTGTTAGAATATCACTGTAGTAGGGCAGAAGCTGCATGGAGGCTGGCCAGAACTGCTCTCAGCCTCTGGTATCTCTAGTGCACATAGCCTGACAAACAGGGACACTCTTGATATGTTTTTCCTTGAATGAATACCTGAATTAATTGTAAAATTCTATAACACTCAAAATAAAGTACTGAAAGTTCTTGTAACTTTAGTTGCCTTTTGTGAAGACACACTCATGCTATGTGACTTCTGTCTTTCTGTGTTTAAATTTATAGGTGGATTTAGTATAAAGACCAGGAAATTGAAGTTTATAAATGCTCCAAATTTAGTAGCATTTCCATTTCCTCATGCTGCAGTTCTGGAAGACTTGGATGGGTCTCTGTCTGGGAAAAATGGAAGTCACGTTCTTGCTTCTATGGAAACCCTCTCAGCCTCATGTTTGACTGATCCAGGCTTCAGTCACATTGTCCCTGGCAGTGTCTGTGGAGAAAGTATTCTCTTTCATCGCATGTCTATTGGTTTGTAAGTAGAATTAACTGCTACATATCTTAGCCTGCCAGTGGGCATCTGTGTGTCATTCAGGCTTTCGAGCTTATAGAACAGAAATTGTTTTCTAATGATTTGACATATTTATTTGTATAGTAGTTGAAGTGGGAATCGTGTTGACATTGGTGAAATCATGGAGTTATGGTAGTTTTAGGGTGAATCAAATGGCACATGTCAGTATTTTTGGATCAAATATCGTATTCCATGACCTCTTATTGACAATTCAAGTTAATAGCTTCTTCTTTAAACGACTTGAAACCAACAAAGAATTTGAAATATATTTAAATGAAGGCATTATTAAAAAATTCCAATAATGCCATCCTCATTTATATACACGTACTTTCCCCAAGCTCTGTTTAAGTGCTCAGTATGCTCCAGGGAAGCAATTGCTGATGCCTCTCATTACTTGCCAAGTTGGCTCACTCCAGTTCATTTTCCTTGTTAATTTCATGAACTATTGGATTCGTACAATACTTTTCCTATTAATATTGGGGCAAGGACTCCTTGCTTATGCTACTCAGACTACCATTAAGTCAGCAGCTGTGCTGTTTATAATGTATAATAAGATTGCTTCTGCCCTCTTTAATTTCCAGGTAATGATTGCTGAGTGTCTTGGGTTCTCTCTTTTACCTATTTCAAATGCATTGTATATATTTAGCCACACTTATTTTTTTCCTTTAAGTGTCCTACCTCCATGAATATTAAGCCAAGTAATTCAGTCAGACCACATGGGCAAGGTATTTGAAACAGGAAACTCTAGAGAGTGTGGCCAGGATTGCATTAACTTTGCATATTGAATGCATATAGAATCAATATCTTGTCAGTTTGTTTTGGAAGGCTTAACAACACGGTTATCTCTGAATAGTCAAAAAATGTTCAACTCCTGCTTCAAAACTGTTCATTATTCTGCTTAATGCTAGTGGGCCCAATTCCACTGAGTAAAATAACAGTGATAGAGGTATATATTTTCATTTTTAATTTTGATTCTGTAGAGGATAACATTTTCTTCATTCTCAGGAATGTAGCCTGCTTTTATCATTTTAGTACTTTTACAAAAATTAACTTTAAGGAATGTTTTAGGATGTATGAAAATTAATGGTATATTTTGAATATGACTTTCCCCCAGTGCGTTTCTTTGTGGTTTTCTTAGGCAATCTCTTGGGGGACAGTTGTGATAGTGATGGCACTAAAGAGCTTCAGCCTTGTCAAAGCAGCTGTTCTTTGAGATCTCCAGGGCAACAGGTCATGATCTTCCCACTCTGGATCCAGTAAGTTCTGGAAGACAAGAGTCCCAATGCTATATCCTAAGTAAACTAAAAAAAAAAAAAAAAACCCTCTAGTAGGGTGACATAATTACCCAATTTTTCATTTTAAAAAAGAAAAATCCCATGTCCTGGAAACTTCTTTTGCCCCCATGAAGTCCTGGAAGGCTGGCCACCCTTCTGCCCATTTAAAAAATTTAACATTCTATTTTAAAATTCAGGTCAATCGACAATTAGCCCCAGGGAAGCCTTAGTGTGCTCCTCAGTGTGCTTGGGCCTCTCATCCTCCTCTAGAAGGCGGTTGTATGAGATGACCTCTATGACCTGACAATTCATGGCCTAATCCATAGGTTAGCACATGGAGCGGCAAGGAACCCTTGAGGCTCAGACTCTCCTCCTGGAATCTCAGACATCCCGAATGAGAAATCTCAGGTGATGCAGACTAACCTTTGCACAGCCCTGCTCCTGGCTCCTTCTAATTTTACCCTCTATGATTCTATCCTTCCCTATTTGTACTTGGTGGCTTGATCTTTGTCCCAGAGCATTATAACCTCATTAGGAACATGTCAGTGCTAATGAGCAATTTGAATTCAGTTTAGATATAAACTTTGTTGTGTTTCATGGAGAAAGGATTAATTTGTTGTGCCATTTGCCCTGGGGCAAGCCCCGCTGTCTTCACTTTCAACTGTTACCCTTCTCTCTCAGCAAGAGGTCCCCAGAGGGCAGGGAGTGAGGCTTTATATAGCTACACAAACAAAATGCTGTTCTCCCTCCAGTTGCACCCCACATGCTGGGATTTCTTCTGTTAGTGCCCCTGTCTGGTTCCTTTTCACTGTAAGGTTTTTGAGGGACAATAGTGTCCTTCTGTTTCTCACTGCTTCATTTAGCATCTGACCAGGACCCATATTAGTGGCTCTTCAGATTTATTAGGTTCCCTTGACTCAACACTAGCAGTTTGGTTGACAGAAGCATGTAAATATTTGACATTGGTCATAATATTTAATATTTGAGTGAAGAACAGTCAGCAGCCCTGTACAAGGCAGAGTGAAGCTTATGATTTGCTAAAATGACAGCACGCCTCGCTGGCATGCTTCCTGTGGTGCTGGTATGGGGATAGTGCAGGTTTCCCAGCTTCTGCTTCTACCAACCTTATTCTATGAACCTCAGTCTTCTTGGGGAGATGTGGGTGATGATGTCAAGTCAGGATCTCATTTCAGAGAAGTGTGACATTTTTCTGCATTGGCCCCCTGGTGATGACAGGGCTCACAGAGTTGTTGGACTTGTCTTAAAAAATAAAATCCAATTTTATTTATTTTGAATGTGTGTGTGTGTGTGTGTGTGTGTGTGTGTGTGTGTGTATCACAGTGCAATCAGTTCTCCCCTTCTGCTATGTGGGGTTTAGGGTAGGTACATTTACCTGCTGAGTTATCTGGCCAGGCTCTCTCTCCCCTGCCTGTTTTTTTTTTGCCCCAATCTCCAAATTTATATAATAATAAATTCTACTTCTATGTATAATTGATACAGGGGAAACCTGGGACCCAATTCAGGGTTCTTAGTCTTATTCATTAAAATTATTTAAGAATAGACTTAAATGAAAACTTTTAAACAATTTTTGTTAGAATTAAAGAAAAATCCTCAGGGCAGGCAAGCTGTGTGTCAGCAGCTACCTTGAGGGGAATGGAAGGGAGAAGGAGAAAGCCATAAAGCTTTGCCTGTTTAGAGCAGCAGGCACTGCGGTAAGACACATGGCAGACTGGCAGGTGTGTGAGGTGGGGGGAGGAACTTCAGAGGGAAAAGTGAATAAACCCAAAATGTTGGCACAGCCTAATGGATTAGAAAAAGCATGCTCAGAAAAGAGCTATACGGAAGGAAGAAAAGGGAGCCACAGGTCTGTGCCTTGGTCCAGAAGCACTTTCCTCAGGGTATGGAATCCTGGTAGGAAAAAGTCAGCACCTCATTAACCCACTAATTACTTAATGCTCTTCTCTTTATCATGATTTGAAGTGAATGGACCTTTCTAGGTTTGGTCCTCACAAGGTGGATGACCTGGAAAAACTTGAAAGTTAAGGTTCCACCCAGGCCAGAGACTCTTATGTTCTTGTCTAGATTTCGGTTAAGGATTTTTTTTTTTCTACTGTAACCTTATTACACAGAACAAGGATAATGTCAATAATTCTATTATCTATCTATCTATCTATCTATCTATCTATCTATCTATCTATCTATCTATCATCTATCTATCTATCTATCTATCTATCTATCTATCTCTCTATCATCTATCTTATTCTGCGTGTGCACTTGTCAATCTTCTTCATAAACTCTTAGCTCTGGTCCTTAAATCTTGGTATCTTTTTGAGATCTGTGAGCTTTCCTTTTCCCTCAAGCCCTGTATGCTTCCCAAACCACCTGTGTTATTTTTCAGTCAGTGATGATTCTACTCCTCTACTGATCTATCTAACTATACTTTGAATGTGCATTGCATGGTATTATAACTACTAATGATATATGACTACTGAATGTATGAAATACAGGTAGTCCAAATAGGCGCTGAAAGGGTAAATTATATACCATATTTTATACTATGAAATCATGAGCACTTGATATGGAATGCTTTAAGATGTATTAATACTGGTGATGTTAAAATGGTATCTTGGAATTGTTGCTGTGTAATTTAAACTAATTTCACTGCTCTTTTTCACTTTCAAATGTAGCTACTAGAAAATACAACGATCTGTGGCTTGGTGTAACATTTTCAGACATCTATGCATGCCCACTTTGCTCACAGTCTTCTGCTCCCCATTGTCTACCCTCACCCACTGAGCCCTCTCTCTGGTCCCTCTCTTCACTCCAAACAGCTCCCTCATTGGCTTTCATATCACTAATGTTCCATTCCCTTCTCTTTCTTTCTTCACCCCCCCTTAAAATTTTGTTCTTCTGTTTTATGATCCCCTTTCTTTTGAACACACACACACACACACACGAACACACACACACACACACACACACACACACTTAAATATAGATTATGTATTTGAGAGAATACATGTGGGATTTGTCCCAAGTCACGTTTATTTCATTTAGCATAATAAGCCCTAGTCCTATCTATTTTCCTGAGGATGTCATTATTTCAGTTTTCCTTACTGCTGAATAAATCCCGTTGTATATAGGCACCACATTTTGTGTATCCACTAATCTGTTGATAGATGTCCAGGTTGGTTCCTTTTTCGCCATTGCTTAGATGTGCAAGTATCTCTTTGGAATGTTGACTTAGAATCCACTGGGTCTTTACCCAGGGATGATATAAGTCAGTCATATGAGAGTTCTATATATATTTTTAGGACTTCCATTGTGTCTATACCAGTTTAACATCCTATTAGCAGTAGATAAATGTTCTTTCTTCACATTGACATTGCAATTTGATATTTGTTTTCATGATGATAGCCAGTTTTATTGGAGTAAGCTGGAATCTCCAGGGGTTGGGGAATGGCTCAGTGGTTAAGAGCACTGGCTCCTCTTGAGAGGAATTTGGTCTGGTCCCCTACAGGCACAACCAACTGTAACTCAGGTTGCAGGCAATCTTATGCCCTCTTCTGGTCTCTAGAGGTATTGCATGCATGTGATGAACTGCATACATGCCAGCAAAATACTCATACACATAAAAATAAACAAAATTGCCGGGCGTGGTGGCGCACGCCTTTAATCCTAGCACTTGGGAGGCAGAGGCAGGCGGATCTTTGTGAGTTCAAAGCCAGCCTGGTCTACAGAGTGAGTTCCAGGACAGCTGGGGCTACAGGGAGACCCTGTCTCGAAAAGACCAAAAAAAAAAAAAAATAAAAAAATAAACAAAATTTTAAAGATGAATTCTCCAAGTAGTTTTAATTTATTGGTATTAGCTTGGTTACTAAAGACTTTAAACACTTTTTTCAAATATTTATTGGCCATTTGCATTTCTTTTTTCCCCACATTTCTTTGATCTTATATTACTCTAAAATATACATACATATCCTTCATCCATATACCAAAACTTCCCAACTCTGAAAAGAAATGGTAGCTTAGTTGTAGAGCCTGTTAAGGGATTCACAGTATAAGAGCACAGTTGTTTTCAGATCACATTAACATTGCTCAGTTTGCCTTACAACTAGGTAATTGGTGCTAGCATCCACAGATGAGGGATACCATTTGTTTTTCTGGTACTGTGTTACTTCACTTAACATGATATCTTCTACTTTGGTCCATTTACCTGCAAAGTTCATGATGTCTTTCTTTTTTTCTTTTCTTTTCTTTTTTTTTTTTTTTTTTTTTTGGTCTTTTTGAGACAGGGCCTCTCTGTAGCCCCCAATGTCCTGGAACTCACTCTGTAGATCAGGCTGGCCTTGAACTCACAAAGATCCGCCTGCCTCTGCCTCCCAAGTGCTAGGATTAAAGGCGTGCACCACCACGCCCGGGTAATGTCGTCTTTCTTTACTGCTGCATAGAACTCCATTGTGTAGATGTACCACATTTTCTCTACTCGTGGGTTGAGGGGCATTTGGGTTGGTTCCAGCTCTTCACTATTGTGAAGAGAGCTGCAATAAACATGGCTGTGCATGTTTCTCTGTGGTAAGATGAGTCTTGTGGGTATATACCCAAGAGTGGTATGACTGGGTCAGGTGGCAAGCTCATTTTGAGTCTTCCAAGGGTTCTCCACACTGCTTTCCATAGTGGCTATAGGAGTTTACAGTCCTACCAGCAGTGGATGAGTGTTCCCCTTTCCCCACATCCTCTCCAGCACTTGGTATCATTTATTTTCTTGATCCTAACCAATCTTATTGGAGTGAGATGATATCTTAAAGTGGTTTTAATTTGCATTTCCTCAATTATTAGCAATGTTGAACACTTTTTAAGATGTTTCTCAGCCATCTCTAATTTCTCACTTGTGAAGTCTCTGTTTGACTATTTGCTCCATCTTTTGAGTGAGTTTGTTTTCTTTTTTTTTAAGTTTAGTCTTTTTAAAATTTTTATTATTTTTTATGTGTATGAATGTACTGTCCTCATGAAGGTTGGTGCACCCCTGTCAGGCAATTCATGCAGAGGTCAGAGAGGGTGTCGGATTCCCCTGGAACTGGAGTTAAAGACGGTTCAGCTGCCATGTGGGTGCTGGAAACCTCTGCAAGAGCAGTTGGTGCTCTTAACCACTGAGCCATCTCTCCAGCCCATTTTCTTTCTTCTTTGTTTTATGAGTAGTTTATATATTCTGGAAATCAATGCTTTGTCAGATGTATCTGCGGTGAAGGTTTCCTCCCACTCTGTGGGTTTTCTCTTCACTTACTTGATTGTTTCTTTTGATGTACAGAAGCTTTTGAGTTTAATGAGGTCCCATTTGTCAATTGTCCATCTTATTTCTTGTGCAGCTACTATCTGAATAAGGAAGTCTTTTCCTACACCTATATGCATTTCTTTTTATGAATTGTTTATTCATAAAATTGTTTATTCAGCTAATTGCTCTACTTATTTATTGAATGATTTAGCTTTTCAACATTACAGACTATTTCTTTACTCTGGTGTTCTTATTTCCTTGCTGCGCAAAATATTTTTAATTCCACATGATACTATTTGTCAGTTCTTGGGCTTGTTAGACTCCTTTAGCTTATGGCTATTGAGTCCTTTTCATAAAACTTGCATATCTTTTTTTTTTATTTATTTCTGTATGTGTATCAATGTACTGTCTGCATGCAGGTCTGTGCACCTGTGTCGTGCAATGCTGCAGAGGTCAGAAGAGGGTCTCGGATTCCCCTGGAGCTGGAGTTCTCCTGGAATTGGAGTTTCAGACGGCTCTTGGCTGCCGTTAAAGGCTGAGGCTGAGAACCGCAAAAAAACTTGCATATCTTAACATGTTTTGCCCTAGTAGCTTCAGAGTATCAGGTCATCCATTAAGGTGTTTAATCCATTTTGAATTGGTTTTTGTGCTGGGTCGGAGATTCAGATCTAATTTCATTCTTCTACATTGGATATCAAAGTTTACTAGCACCATTTAGTGAAGAGGCTTAAAGGAAGAAATCACTTGATAATCCCAGTAGATACAAAGAAAGGTTTGACAAATTTCTTCATCACTTCAAGATGAAAACTTTGAAAAATTTAGGAATATAAGGAATATAAGTTGACATAATAAATGCTATATATGACAAATTTATAGCCAACATTATACTAAGTGGCAACACAGCTGAAAGTATTTTTTCTGAAAATCAGAAGTGAGACATTCTTTTCAGTACAGTGCTAAAACCCTTAGGTATAGGAAAAAGACAAAACAAACATGGAAAACCAAGCTGGTATTGACTGAAATGAAGCTTCATCTCTCCTGACTAGCTTTCATAGTACATGAAGGGACTATGGATGCTCCTGGAAGAGGAAAGTAATCATAAACCTTACACAGCTGTGAACCCTGTGAGCTACAATAATGACTGGCCTGGAAAAATATACCCATTAGAGCAATAGTGGC
This sequence comes from Rhizomys pruinosus, assembly GCA_009823505.1. Classification (NCBI taxonomy): domain Eukaryota; kingdom Metazoa; phylum Chordata; class Mammalia; order Rodentia; family Spalacidae; genus Rhizomys; species Rhizomys pruinosus. Next base: position 234,382 of record VZQC01001827.1, on the reverse strand, counting down.
ACAAATGTTATGGGAGTAACCAACCACTTTATGATTGGATTTAAGGCTTACTTTACAAGATAGATTCCATATATGGCATTCTTTTCAGGCCTAAGAATCTGCTGGTAGACAGGTTACAAGCTGTAGGGAAGTTCTTACTATTATTATTATCATCCTGCTAAATGGATACAATAGTAAACTGATTTCTCATGACTGATTATTATACCCATAACTCTCATTAGAGAAGTGTCTTCCTACACACAGAAATGTACAACTGGTCAATGTACAAAAATATGGAACTGTAGAGTGCTTGGTCCTAAATGGGACATCTGTATCACACCCTCACATCCTCTTCTCCCAAGGATCTGGGATCATCATAAAAAAGGGGCAGAAAGATGATAAGATCCAGAGCTGGTGGATGAATACAAGGAAACCGTGTTGTCTAGACACAACAGGGAAGTTGCACTTATGAACCCACCATATACACAGGACCTAACCAAGCCCAAGTCAGAGAAAAAAAGAACAAGGAAAGAGGGGGAAGTTGACAGAAGCTCCATCCCTGTCTTAGGAACTATTGGAAATTGATAGATGCTGCCAGAGATGAGTCAGTTTTCATTAAATGTTTGAAGCTGAATAGGTTTACCGGGTTCCAGGATAGGGACAAACATCCAAGAGCATTTGGGGGACATAACTTACAACAGTAGGCCTTATAAAAAGAATAGAGGCCGGGCGTGGTGGCACA
>VZQC01001827.1:165343-231502 GCA_009823505.1 Rhizomys pruinosus | reverse complement strand
TCTTCTTCTTCTTCTTCTTCTTCTTCTTCTTCTTCTTCTTCTTCTTCTTCTTCTTCTTCTTCTTCTTCTTTCTTCTTTTGGAGATAGAGCCTCACTCTGTACCCTCATCTTCCTCTTCTTCTTCTTCTTCTTCTTCTTCTTCTTCTTCTTCTTCTTCTTCTTCTTCTTCTTCTTCTTCTTCTTCTTCTTTCTTCTTTTGGAGATAGAGCCTCACTCTGTACCCTCACCTGACTCACAATGAATCCTCAAACTCTCAGTAGTCTTCCCGCCTCAGTCTTCTGAGATCTGGGATTTCAAGTCTGAGCTGCATGGTACAGTTAGTTTCTGGGAAAACGCTCTACCATGAATCTTTCTACTTTCCTGGACCCCTCTCTGGTTCCAGTTTCAGTTACCTTTACCTCCATAACTACAGCAGCTTCTTAGGTTACCCATCTACGGATCTTTAACCCTTGAGCTTCACAGATGCAGCTCTGGGCTTGCTCTCCCTTCTGTTGCTAGAAGCTTGCTTCCAAGTACCTCAAGAGGCAAGCCCAACATTCTTAGTGTTCCTTGATTCATTCGTGGTCTGCTACCTGCATGTGGTCATGGTATTAGCTCTGGATAGTCTGCCCTATCTCTCTAGCTCTCTCCCTCAGCTCCTTTCTGTTTATAAGGTTCTGCTTCCAAGAGCTCACTCAGTACAGAGGTGATTTTCTCCAGTAACCTTCTCTGAGCATCCTGTGTAGACTTTATTATCCCTGCTGTAGGCTAGCTCTTTAGATTTTCTCCAATCAATAGTTGTAACTCCTGTATAGGTTCATACACTTTCTCTGTAGATGACAAAGAAGCTAAGAACAAGGAAGTTTTGCTTATTCTTTGCCTATGATGCTAATATGATGATACATAGTAAATTAAAATTAGCTTTATGTAAATAATAAATTATTATATATAATTGTAATTATATAAATTTAAAAAAGCGTTCATACCACACATGTTCTTTGGTGCCTATATTGCCCATGTTTCTCTTAGAACATGTTTAGCCAGCTGTGGTGGTGCACACCTTTAATCCTAGCACTCGGGAGGCAGAGGCAGGTGGATCTTTGTGAGTTCAAGGCCAGCCTGGTCTACAGAGTGAGTTCCAGGACAGCTGCTGAGGCTACAGGGAGACCCTGTCTCGAAAAGACCAAAAAAAAATTCCTGAGATCTTACCAAGAACTTGCATTCAGTAGGCAGAATGGCTTTATATTTTTACATGAAATGTTTCCATTTTCCTAGCAACAATCCAATGAAATTGGTATTAACCCCTTATTTGTTTGTTTGTTTGTTTGTTTGTTTTTGGTATTTTTGAGACAGGATCTCCCTATAGCCCCAATTGAACTCAACTTGCTATGTAGACCAGGCTAGCCTTGAANAAAAAAAAAAAAAAAAAAAAAAAAAAAAAAAAGAATATGTTTATAAGGAGTGTGGCATTTGCCTGTTCTTTAGAATATCTGAGGATTAAGACATTATGCGAAATCTTTACTTAGAGAATTCTTCAAAATATTTAACATGTTCATAGTATCCTGTAGCCTTTTGTTTTTCTAGGGCTAACAGTTGATTAGAGCATGTATTTTAACATCTAATTCTTCTTCATCACACTCTACCTCGTCACTCAGTTCTTTGCTAACCTGTGAAAATGTTTTCTGGTACTGGTAATATAGAGGTTTATACTGTGGTAGAGGTGCAGGATGGAAATTCAACCCTTACAGTTATCAACTGGGAACTACATTTTCTTGGTCTAAAGTGGTTTATTTCTATTTCAATTGTCATAGGCTGATTTAAACATAAAAAAATCAGACTTAATTCTGCCTTAAGTAGTGCCTGGGAGAGTAACAAGAGCTTGCCATATTTTGTTTGTTGGTTGACCATCGTCTGAGTTTTTTAGGCTGTGCAGTTCAACATAAGTTTTCAGATACTAAAGAACAGAGAATCAACTGGCAATCATCTGAGGGTACAAAGGATAGCTTTGATGCTTCCTATATGGGTCCCTTGAGCAAGTTACTTCACTTCTTTTTCATTCATTTCTCACATCAGTTAAGTGACCATAATGGTATTTATTTCACAGGGTCATTGCCAGACATAGGAATGCTCAATTCATCCCACCTTAAACAAGTCTATGTGCTTTGTTTGTTTGTTTGTTTGCCAAGCAACATGTAGGCACACTACTAATTTAATAAGATGTTATAGACCTTTATATTTGTGAAAAAAATGTCTGGCAAGAGGATTACATATAGTCAAATGTAATTTAATCTGATTTCTGAAGAAAGGGGAAATTTTCCAGTTATCACATGGCATTGTGTGGTGCCGTTCCGTGGTCACAGAATCTGGAGCCATGCAGGACCCAGTCTTTGAGTCATTGTGCCCTACGTCTTCTGTTTCACCCTTCCTACTTCTGGAAAAGAAAAGGTTAACGTCCTTGTTGATCACCTTGATTCTTAGATCTTGCTTAATATCCTCTCCTGTCGTGCTTGCGTTCAGTTTTTGCCTATGCACCTACTCTTAATGTGTCACTGTTCAAAGTATGAGGCACCCCCTGCCTCTGTGAATGCAAAAGTAAAGAAGAGTTCAAATGGAAATTTTGGCCTAGCTTTTCGTCTAATAATCACCTAACTATCCTTCCTAGGGATAAATAGACATAGCATCACTAATGGTATCTTTCAGTCCTTTTAAAAAAGCACCCTGTGAGACAAGAAGATTTCAAGATGTATTATCCTTTTTGGCAGTAGAAGTTACAGAAGTAAAACGGGGGAAACCATCTAAAAAATCACAATGGACGTCAAACTGAGGACTACCATCAACATTACCATAAGGTTATTCAATTTAATAGATAATAGAAGGGTGCGATGGTATGTCAGCAAACACTCCTAAATAAAAAGCCTGGATCTGTAACATTTGCACAATTCCATGTTGAACAGAGTTCCATTTGATTTATTTGAAACTGGAATATGATGAGGAACCTAGAGTTGAGGGAAAGGCCAGGAGAAGCCTGTCCCTGAGATGCAGTCAGCCCCAGGTGTATATACACAAGAAGGTCTTTCTACTTAGTATACACACACAATTATTTCCAATAACCCTGGCAAGTAGTTGCCTGCCTACCAGTTGCATAGCTCCAAGAATGATATTTTCTCTGAGAAATGCTTTCCAGCTAGACTCAAACAGGCAGGGAGAAGAGATAGAATGGTGTAGCATGATGGGCATGATGAAGAAGCATCATTCTTCACAGGTTAAAGCATAGAAAGCAATATACAGTGCCCTAATATAGCAGCAGATAAGTCTGCAAAACAGTGCATGGTACTTTAGAGGAGATGCAAGGCTGGTTCCTGGGTATCTCCGCAGTACGTTATTACCTTAGCTAACAAAAATAAGAAAATATATCTGAAAAGATAGGGAGCTCAGATAGTGGTGTACGTGCTCCAGAAACACATAGATTATTGTATCATATGACCTTACTTTTTACACCAATTCCATTCCATATAATTTGAGAACTGTTAAGTTCATGGATGACTTAGGTGTTGTATACTTTCCTTTCTTTGGTTTGTTGCTTTAGTCAGGAGGCAGAATACTTAAATGTTTTGACATTTTACCTCTCTCATATATGCTGAAAAATTAACTGGAACAAAGCATTAATAAATGGTAGCAGGTCATCAGGCATGGTACTGATAAAGAGATTCAGAGTTCAGTGCAATTTTGAAGCCTGCTTGTTCCTAGGCATGCTACAAAGAATTGCCTGTGCTCACAATTTTGATTTTGTACTTTTTGTTCAGTAAGAGATGTGCATGATAACAACATCAATATTCAGGAGTTGCTTTCAGCACTATTTGTGGTCATTAGGATATGTATACCTAAGCAAAGGTGTAAGTACAAAGATTTTTCAATTTCTCAGAATTGAGAGTATTTTGAACTCAATGCATTTTGTTAATATTCAGAGATATGGACCCTTAGGAAAAACATTTTAATGGTAAACATACACCAGGGAATTAATATTTCTTCTTACAGGTATTGTAGATTGCCTAACAACTCTTTTGTGGGCAGTGTGCATCCCCAGTGCTATGTAGTACATGGGCACTCAACTCAACTATGTTACTGTTTTGGAACCAGGGTGGTAAGTTGGTGTGCTAGTTGGTAACTTTTACCAATAGATGGTGATTTTTTTTTTTTTTGGTCTTTTCGAGACAGGGTCTCCCTGTAGCCCCAGCTGTCTTGGAACTCACTCTCTAGACCAGGCTTGCCTTGAACTCACAAAGATCTGTCTGCCTCTGCCTCCCAAGTGCTAGGATTAAAGGCATGCGCCACCATGCCTGGCAGATGGTGATATTTTTCTAAAGGATCATATCTTTTAGTTAAAAAAAAGCATGCTTCCTAAGCTTCAGTAGATGTCCCTGTACCCAGACACATATAGCCAGCATGAAACTGGACTTAGTGGGCTCTCAACAGCAGTGGCAGCAAAAAGACAAGGGCATGAATTTGAGGAGGGTGTAGTGAAAGAGATACACAGGAAGCTGGAAGGGAACAAAAGACAAGGGCATGAATTTGAGGAGGGTGTAGTGAAAGAGATACACAGGAAGCTGGAAGGGAAAATGGGCGGAGAAATGATTATATTTCATTGTATACCTTATGAAATTCTCAGGAGCAAAGAAAAGATTTTAAAATGTTTAAAAAGTCACCTTAGTGTAATAAAGAATAAAAATTAAGGAGCCACACTCAAAAGAAGCAGCCTATAAGGCTTGTGGTCTGATAGAACGTGTTGTCTGTGGGCATATAAGGGTTAACATTTAAAACTGACTGGTTGCCTCCTGATTTCTTGAACATAAAGCCATGAGAAGTTCAGGGAGAGACTTCTTCCCCTAGTAATGAAGCTCTCTGCTGCTAATGGTCCATGCAGACTCCCTTGGCTCCTCCAAATTAGAAATACTTTTGTGCTCCTTTGCTTCATTAACAGTAAAGAGAGGGAGATTGGTGGCTATTTAGGGCACAGGGAAATTGGTGGCTATTTAGGGCAAGCAAAGATTGTAGTAATTATGGTTGGTAAATTCTCTTCATGGTGTTCTTTGACTCTTGATGTTCTTTTTGGTGCCTTTCAGAGGAACCTACCACTGTCAGTGCTGGCATTTGGCCTAGAAGGACAAGATTGATCTGACTTTGAACTTGAGGCCACTGGTAATGGTCAGTCTTGCCTGCAGGGAGATGAGCCTTTTTTATTTTCTTTTCAGAATATGACATATGATCCTATCACCAGCTGTGATAAAATTATATTTCATATCTTCTCCTTTACTTACACCATAGAAAGTTGGCCTGCTCCTGGCCACCTAGGAAAGTACATCCTGACTAAACTTTGGTTGGGATAGATCAGGGAAGTTTGAAGGCTCAGGACTCCACAAGAGTAGGCTGCACATGAAGAGGAAAGAAGAAAAGTTATAAAGTTATTTAAGATCATGTTGTGCTGTGGTGGGTCTCTGGTTGACCAAATGGGCAACATCACATTGTTACATGGTGAGTAGAAGAGAGAAACATCACACAGACGATACAGAAGTCCCAAAGACAAGTAGAACTTCATTAGTAATAGTAGTTAGGCTTTTGGCAACATTTTAAAAGTGGGACATATAAGGGCCTTTAGAAATAGAAATATAAACTATGAACAGTTGGATGTGATATTTGAACAGATAGATTTTTTGTGCTATAATTAAAAATAATTTTTGTGGCCCACACAGCATGAGTGTCACCACCTGGTCCACCTTTTCCATTAGGAACCACTCTGCAGGCAGTGCTTGGTCACCCAAGCATGAGTTTGGTTGGCCAGCAGCTCTGCGGCTCAAATAAACCAGATCTCCACAGTTCACTCTACCAGTTTTCAGGTTGTGGCTCCAGACTCCAGGTTGTGGGGATGGCACAGGTTTGGGTAGGGATGGGTAGCATACAGACTGAGAAACGATGCAAGATCCAAATAACTCCTTGGTTTTCTCAAGGAAAATGAAGATTGGTAATTGAAAGCTGAAGAGGAAAAATCAGGAATACTTAGAGAAAGAGATCTAGGTCAGAATAAGGGCATTCTTTCAAGACTATCAAAAAGCTGAATGCTAAGATCTTTGCAAATCCTATGGGCAATTCCCATATCCTCTACACACTAACAATGGTTGTCTTGTTCCTAACTTTAGAGTCAGGTATACGATGGAGATTGTCATATGCCATTAGAATGTCATATGTCATAGAATACGTTTGATCAGAGACAGACCTCCTCTCCCCCAATCTTCTGCAGCCCCCATCTCTGACTTCATATCTTTAATTATTATTTCTCTTTTTCTAAGGGATAATGAATCTAATCTGTATTTCCTAAGCCCTCTTGGGTGTGCAGGTGTGCATCTATATCTTCATCTTTGGTCAATCTACCAGGCATCATACCAGCAAGGAAAAATGACTCTCCCTTTCAGACTATCAATTACCCATGAACTGACTAGTCACAGATTCTTGACCCTGATAACAGTGTTAGATGTGGACTACATCTTGTAAAGCAGACTTTAAATTAGAAGGAAGTTAGTTAATCCCATAATATTTAAGCCACTGTTGATCCAGTGGGCATATTTTGCCAAGCCAGTTATTATTGTAGCTCACAGCATTCACAGGTGGGTAAGGTTGACTATTACCTGTCTCTACCAGTAACATTTGCAGTACATACTATGAAAGCTAGCCAGCAGAGATGTAGCTTTAATGTCAGTACCGGCTTGATTTTTCCTCATTTGCTCTGCAACTCAGAACAATTCTGTAGTCTCTTCAGCAACAGGGTCTTACCATCTAGTTCTGATGGAAACCCAAGTGTAAAGACAAAAGCTTCCCTTTCTGTTTTGAGTGTTCAAGGGCTGCCAAGTTTTATTGGTCTGCTGCTCTGCAAAGGGTGGCCTGCTTCTGACACCTCAGCACCTCAGAACTTCGGAGTCATTGGCTGCAGACACCATGATGAACAGGTTCTACAGATGGTGGTCTTTGGGGGGGCTTTGCATGCAGTAGCCCAGGTTATCACTGAGATCAAATCCCTCCCATCCATTCTGATTCTAAGAATATGAGTTAAGGGTTATTCAGTAATTCTAATACAAATCCTGCTGTAAAGAGAGGAAGTAAACTCTAAGTATCTCAAGCCTAAACATAGAAAAAAATCTTCCCTCTTCTAAGCTTGCTAAGATTTAGATAACACTGCACAGGCAAATCTGGGGAAGGAATAGATTTTTTTTATTCCCTAATGCTTTAACTGTTTTTTGGTCTCTCTTATTTCATTAACAGATTAAACAGATACATTTAATCTCACAAGAAATATATGCCAAGTGCCACACTACCAGGGTCAATGCTCAGTAACAGGAACACTTTATGATTATATTTTTAAAGATTTATTTTTTATCTTTAATATGTAAATATTTGTGTATGTAGGAATATATCTTGTGTACCATTCCCATTGAGTCCGCTAGAGGGCATTGTAGTTCCTGAAGCTGGAATTATAAGCAGCTGTGAGGTGCCCCTCTTTGGACCTGAACTTGAGTCCTCTGGAAGAGCAGTATGCACTTTTAACTGCTGAGCTACCGCTCCATCCCCAGTGTGATCATGTCATGTTTTAAAATGGCCAAACATTGCCGGGCGTGGTGGCACATGCCTTTAATCCTAGCACTTGGGAGGCAGAGGCAGGTGGATCTTTGTGAGTTCAAGGCCAGCCTGGTCTACAGAGTGAGTTCCAGGACAGCTGGGGCTACAGAGAGACCCTGTCTCGAGAAGACCAAAAAAAAAAAAAATGGCCAAACATTACAGCTAAGTCTCTTAGGCATGTCCAACTTATTTCCTGTGGCAACATGTGCCCCAGGATGATGGTGTAGCTCAATAGAAAACTGTACACTTATTTCAAATATTATGAGGAGATGAAGAGATGGCTCAGTGGTTAAGATCACTGGCTGAGCTTCCAGAAGACCTGGGTTCAGTTCCCAGCACCTATATGGTGGCTTACAACCATCTATAACTTCAGTTCTAGAGATGGCTATTGATACCATTTCCACTGGGCAGCTGGGAAGAATACCTAATAGTCTAGGCAGATCAGGTCCTGAGCCTCCATCAAAGCTCCTACAGGAATATCAAATTACCAAATATAATGTGCTTTCTACAGTTAAGAAGATTAGTCCGTGGTGAAACTCTTGCTGAAGGCATTTGTTTATTAAATTAATACCCTTTCATCCAGGCCTAAATGCTTTCACTAAGGTGGGAATTATTAGTGGTCTCAAATATGTGGGACACATTATCACACAGTGTCATGTTTATGGGATTCAGCAGTCATTTCCTACTGGGCTTTTCTGACCCATTGAATTAGTCAGGGTTCTCTAAAGATACAGAAGCAACAGGACGAATATATAGCTATATACAATTTATTGATTTGCTCACATGACAGAGTTCAAGGAGTCCAACAGTAGCTGTGCTGCACTGGAGAGGCTGAGAATCCAGGGAACTGCTCAGTCCGCAAGGCTGGATGTCTCAGTAGTCCCAATCTGGTGCTGAAGGCCCAATGGCTTCCAGGAGATCTGCCAGTCTCAGTACACGCTGGGATCCATAGGGTTGATCACAGCAAGACAAACTCACCAGTGAGAGAGAGGCAAGCTGCAGGAAAAAGGGACCAGATCCCTTTGGCATGGCCTTTAATACTGCCTGCCAGTTGAAGGTAACGCCCACATTTGGGGTGGGCCATCCGGGTTGAGGTAGTCCAATCTGAAGACCCTTTTTCTCTTATTTATTCCTTAGTCCATTCAAGTTGACACCCAGGATTAACCATCACACCCACAGATTGCGAAAACCCCCATAAACATAGAGACAAAAGGCCTATGGCAAACAGGAGAGAATAGAAAGATTGTGTTCTATTTAGAATGGTCAAATAATCATGGACATCTTTAATATTTATTTATTTATTTATTTGTTTATTTGTTTAATTTATTATTTTTTAATCACTCCAGAACAAATGTCCTTGGTGCTTCTAATTTAACCATGACTGACAGCAGAAATAAGACAACCACCGTCAGTTATGTATGTGACACGTTGTCTAATCATCATGGCTGGATGGCCCTGCTCTTAGATCAAGAAACCTACACACTACAGTTTGAGAGTCCTTGGATTGATAGATCTTTACAGGTAATCTCATCTATTGGCATATCTCATCCCCAGTAAAGGGTCCCTAGCTGTCCTTCTGTGAAGTAAGAGTTCATAAATATTATCTTATGCCTATGAAGGAAACTGCAGCGGAGTTTTTGCTAGATGATGTATAATGCAATTATAAGATTTAGTTTGTTCGTTAACCAGAAAATTTTAGAATGTTTAAGTCCCATCTTGAATGCAAAAAATAGTTCTGCCTGAAAATTCAAACTTATTAATTGTATAAAAATTAGCCTCTAAGCATTAAACATTCCTAATAATTACATTTTTTAAAATTACAGGCTAAAAACCAACTTGCCCCAGTTCTAAGTGTTACTACTGCAAGAATAATGTAGCAGTGCATTTATATGTTTCATACTGCCACCTTGTGGTTGTAGATAAACTTGCAGGCAAGAATCTATTTGCATCTCCAAGGTTGGCCAGAAGGAACCTAATTAATGGCTAGGGAGAGTAAAGAGGAAAATGTGGAAAAGTGGAGGCATTTTCCAATAAGTATTGGAAAGTAATAATGACAATGAATTAATTTAAAAGGGGAAAGCAATTCAATGGGCTTCCTTAAGTTTCATTATCTCCTCTCTCTTCCTGTGTTATATAAATCAGTCTACATAGTCATGAGAGTCTCTTTTGATCTTTTTGCCATGGCCTTCAGAAGGAAGGCCTCTCTTTCTTTTCTGCCTTTGAGTTCCCTAAGAGACACCTCAGGGAATTTTCTCAATGCAAAGGCAGTAGGATGTGGCTGTGTGTTTATGTCCGTCTCAGCACCCTGCCTGGCTCTGCCTCTACCAGCCTTATGTTCCTTAACTGTATAATGGTAGAGTCAGAGTAACAATTGCAGGTAGTTGCTCAAGGATTGAATGAATCTAATGAATGGTGCCTGGCTGCAGTAAATGCTCCAGTTATAAATGCTGTGTGCTACTTTGGCTGCCTGTTCTTCGTGTTGCAGGGGAAGCTGGGAAAAAATTCTAGACACAGCCCAATGTCTTAAAGCTATCTGCTCTGAGTGAAATCAACTCTCTTGCCTGGATCTTGGTTTCCTTGTTAATTGTGGCTCTCAACAAGAATTTCATGGCTTCTTTAAGTTGTCACAATTGATGATTTCGTATGCTTATTTCCTGTGAGAGGGACACAGGCTGGCTTTGAGCGTTTTTAACCCTAAACAACACAATCTGTGCTCTTTGACTGTTTCTGAGATGAGAGTGGTTCACTACTGACTGAGAATCATGTGTTTTTCTTCTCTCACTTCAGTACTCAGCAACATTTGACAGCTTTGCTCCTAGGAATTACCTCCTGGTGGTGCACATAGACCTGCCACCTTATTCTGACATCCTCATCAGATGTGGGAGTCAGGTTGGTCAGGCTCTCCCGGTTCCTCCATTACCTGGTCAGGACAAAGGTTGTGACTGGTTCTTCAATGGCCAGTTGCGGCAACTCACTTATCTGGGTAAGTATCTAATTGCACACTTATGTTTGAGAACATACAGGAAGAAGCCTTCCTTTATTGTTGAACTTCAGACATTTGGCCTGTGAAAGAATAGAGGGAACAGCTGTTCTATGTGTTATAATTAAATGAGTCTGATTTGAAGTCAAACAATCTGGATTTAAGTCCTGGTTCAAAAACATAGTAGGTAGTGGGTTCTAAGTAGGTGTTCTAAGTCTCAGCCCCATCATCATTATAGGATAATGATATACCTACCTCAAAGGGGATGAAGTTAAATAAAGGGTGTACAAATTTTAAGGGCTTGATAAGTATTTGTGATATTAATGTTTTTAATTTCCTTTAATCCAGTGCTTTATTTGTAGTAAAATAACTGTAACTGCAAATTAAAACTGCTCTGAGATTCCAGCTCACTCCAGTCAGAACAACTAACAGGACAACAAACAACAATAAATGGTGACAACAAAAGGGGAAAACAATTTATTCCCTGCTGTTGGGGATGTAAAATAGTGCAACCATTATGAAAATCAGTGTGGATGTGCCTCCGAAACTAAAAATAGAACTGCTGTGTGATCCAGCTCCCCATTCCTGGGTTCTGTATCAAGTATTCTATGTCTAGAGACACGTGTTCAGCCATATTTATTGCTACACTATTCACAATAGCTAAGAAATGGAATTAACCTAGATGTGCATTACCAAATTACTGGTTAAAGAAATCGTTGATACACTCACATGGGATTTTCTTCTCTGCTAAAAAAAAAAAAAAAAAAAAAAAAAAAAAAAAAAAGAAATAAATTATGAAACTCACGGGAAACTGTATGGAACTGGAGGTCACCTATGTTAGGTCCAATAAGCCAGATTTAGAAAGACAAATATCACATTTTTCTCTCATGGGTAGACTCTAGATTTACATGTATGCATATGTCTAAATATAAGTCATGAAAGTAAAAAGAAGCATACGAGAGAAGAAAAACATGTCTGAATGGAGGGGTAGGGGGCAGAGCAGGTAATGGAATATATATCCATATATAGCCTGAAAGCAGAAGAGAGATCTGTTGGGTTAGGGACAAGCAAGTAGAGAACTGAATAAGAGTTCTAATGATGCATATGTATGAAAAATGTCACAATAAAACTCACTCACCTGAGTACTAATCAAATCATGAAAAATAACTGCAACTAAGAACTGCACCTATGAAAACAGGCTGGCTGATCATGGGCTCAGTTAGGGAAGGTGATGCAGAGTTGAGAAGGGAAACCTTGGAGAGTAGCTGACGTTAAGAGGAAAGGATGGCACAGGGAGCAGATGTGAAGAGTGAGAGGTTGGCTGTGTCTCTCCTGGGTCAGAATTATCAGCACGATGAAGGAACCCCCTGATTGAAGTCTGCAGGCAGATGGATTTCCTTACCTTCTTAGTGTGCCTGTCTCACAGAATCCCAGTGTTAGGACCAGGACTAGCTTCTTCTTTTGGCATCATGGAGTTTACTTTGCTATCTTATTCTCTTCCAATGTTCTCATTGGTCAATCCAAGAACCATGATATCCATTTGTTATCAGCCTTGCCAGCGGGCTGTTAGAGCACTTTGTGGGATGTTATGCAAGAAGGAGGATATAAAAACTAGGTCTATGCAAAATGTTTTGGATTTAATAGATTTTGACCAATTCAGAAAGCCTGATCTGCATAGTCCCTGCCACAAGCCATACTTGGCCCTAAGGACAGGGCATTTGATAATCTCTCTCTCTCTCTCTCTCTCTCTCTCTCTCTCTCTTATACTGATATTACAAGTGGTCAACATCATGCCTTAATAATTTAAGTGATACTGGCAATGAAACCAGACCCTTGTGCATGCTGGGCAGTATTCCAGCAGATCTAACCTTAACTCCGTTTGATGCATATTCTTAAATTTTTAAACTTTAATTGCTTTATTATTCGACATGCTTCTGAAGGGCCTGTCTTGTTCAATTGGTTAAATTTTCTTACAAACTGTAACTAATCTGAATGCTCATGTAACCCAAACATAATATAGAACATTTATGACACAAAGAAAAAAAATCATGTAGCTTCAGTTCTTCCTCTTCAAGAGCATTATTAATTGTGTTTACAGCAAGCTTTGAATGCATACTTTACATATACATCTGTGGGTATATATAAAGTAGCTTTATAGGCATTGTGAACAACAGTATTCATATATGTGTGCATATATACACATATATGTACATCTGTAAGTTGTATGTGCATGTATACAATGTAGATGACCATTTTAATATAAGACATTTCATTAAGTCGACAGCCTTTATAACAAAAACATCTTTGATTCAGAACATCTTCATAGTTTCTTCTTTGAATATATTTTGGAAAAGGAACACAAAGTAACAGAATTGTTAGAATGTGCATAGCCGGGTGTGGTGGCATACACCTTTAATCCTAGCACTTGGGAGGCAGAGGCAGGCAGATCTTTGTGAGTTCAAGGCCAGCCTGGTCTACAGAGTGAATTCCAGGACAGCTGGGTCTACAGGGAGACCTCCTTTGTCCTCTCTATGGGACAGATGAATGACTCCAGCCACTGATGTTCCTGTTTCTGGTCTGGAACTGAAGTGTACACTGTTTCCCTGTACTAGCACTCTAGGGGTCTATGCAGGCTGTGTAAAATTGATTGTAATTGTGGACATCCTCTGTGTAAAGTTTTCTTCTAGAGGAAGGTGGTGGATAGACCACCAGGCATTCTGCAGACCCATCTGCATCCCACAATTTCTCAATAGCAATGAGGCAGCTACTCTACCTGGAACCTCAACAAAACCCCAGGCCACATAGCTCCAGGCCAGTATTGTGCATCTGGTGGACTGGTTAGTCTTACTTTCATTTTATTTTTAAAAATATGTTCCTTTATTGGATTATCATGGAATAATTTTCACAAAATATGTAAGTCAAGACTTTACAGTCTATGTGGGTGTGTACTGGTATGATAAATGTTGGGAGAGCATGTATGTGGAAGTCTGACTTCATCGTAAGCGGACAGCTTGATTTCAGTTGCACCCACTTTCAGCTCAGGTTTTTCTGTGCCAATTCTTCACTGAGTGGCTGTTGCCTTCACAGTATGCTTCATTGACAACTGTCTGTTTCATTCCTTCCTTAACCACTTCTGAGGGACAGTGTTCTTCATTTCCTGTTTGCAGCCAACCACATCCCCTGGTAGGAGCTGCTTTAAGTTACAATTATTTACAGCTCCTGTACTTGGCTTCATCATGTGTGAATTAAGATACCTGAGTAACCTTAAGTTCAGAAGAGAATGAGAAAGGGTAGAACCCAGGCATTCTGGCTCCTGGCTCTGGGTGCCTCCACTAGAGTGTGCTGCCCACTAAATAATCATTGGTCATGAACCGAAAAGGAAGGGGGGGTGGGGGCTTCTAGGTGGGCTGTGGAAGGAACTCACTGGTCCCTAGTGACAATGAAAAATACTTCATGTACATATTTTGACCTTTACATTTCTCTTCTCCAGCAACGCAAGTTTTGTCTTTGTTCAGCAAACACTTTTATGGAGTGCTAGTTTTCTAGAAACCTCATGGCCAGTGCTTGGGGCTGAGGGTTTTAATCAGCGGCTAGCTGGCTGTTTTACCTAGGGCATGGTGTTATAATTGTTCCATACCTCAATACCTCCACTTCGACAATGAGGTTAAGAATATTTACTTGTCTCTTAGAAATGCAGTACAAAGCAATCAATCCTGCTGTTTTAGTAAAGTTCTTTTAAGTGGACTACTACTCTAGACATTTTTCTCTCAGATTTACAATGTTTTATAGCTTCATTTCAGTGTATGTACTAGAACTGCTCTTCCTTTTCTATGTGTGTTGATGTGTTTGCAGGTGCATATGCATGTGTGGGTGCACTTGTGTGCTTGCATGCGTGGAGGCCAGATGGCAGTCTCAAGTGTCATTCATCGGGAGCTATCCTTCATCCACCTTGTCCTGTGAGATATGGGGTTTTCAGTGGCCAGGAGCTCTTCAGTGAGGCTAGACTTTCTGGCCAGAGAGCCCTGGGGATCCGAGTTTCTCAGCTTTCCCAGTCCTGAGATTGTAAATTCTTAGTGGTTCTGGGATCAAATTCAGGGCGTCATGCTCACAAGTCAATGACTTTATCAATGCAGTCACCTCTCCATCCCCCAAACCATTCTCTCTTTTTTTTTTTTTTTTTTTAGATAATATAAATTACTTGAGGTCCACAATCATATGCTATACATGGAGGATATTCAGCCTATGACCAAAACTAAATGCCACTTAAACATAAGTTATCCACTCATTTAAAGATATCTTTTGAAATATTTAAATGAGAATATTGTCCAAGGAGCTACTTACCAAAGAAGTCTCAGTAGAGCCTTGTTGCTTTAGTTTATGTTGGGACCCAGCAGGAGTCATATTTGATGTGGTAAACTGGATGGTATAGCTATCCCCAGCTGTAACTTCTATGCTGTGTTTGAAAATACATAGAACTGTAAAACAAGCATTCTTTATATTTACAAGTCAGGAGTCACATTCAGCAAGGCCATTTTGCTGCTCACATGGTTTGACTCATTGGCTGCTTAGCTGCCTCCCAGAGCCAGTGTCGTGCTGCCATTTTCCTAGCTGTCTTTTTTTTTTTTTCCAAGGATGTTTCAGTTCATGGTGAAGTATTTTTATTTTTTAGTTACATTAACGCTATGAAATAATTAGTCAGCTAATTAATCTGGTTTACAAGCTTTGTAGGATTCTTCAGCTGTCAGTCAGTCCCAGGCCTGAGGCCTCCATCTAGTCCCAACTCTCTTGGCCATGTGATTCTCGTTGCCATAGCTACTGGCTACATCTGCTGACACCCCACTCTCTATTTATTGCTTAATTAAGAATTTCACGCTCAGCCCTTATCTGCCTCTAAGAACAAGTGCACACTGTTAAGAAATTCCAAATTTAGGCCTGGACACAAGGACAGCCTTTCTTATGGACTTGGCTGTGTGGAGCCTCTCTAACGATCCTCCCGGCATCCCAGCCGCCACCCTTCAATCAAAAATCATTAAATGGGGCAGAGATAATGAGCATGTAGCATATCAAAAGAGGGGGTTTGCTTGGTCCAAAGCAGAGAAAGCTGCTGGGCCCCATGCTCAGCACCACTTCAAAGGGGGATGAGACCCCTCATCACTGGGGCCCGATAAAGCCTCATTTGTTCTGGGCTTGACTTATGCAGGAAGTCTGGTATGTCAGACCATCTCACAGACGTGGGTTCCCCCCACCTCTTGCCACTGCCTCCACCGGCCCCCTCCTCTGGCCTTCCTCATGCTCGTGTGTCAGCACTTAGGCAGCTGGGTCCCCCAAAGCATCAGGCCAAGCGTATAATCACTGACTCCCCACTCACAATGGCCACTTGTAGGGGGGTGGCCAGGAGGAGGTCTTCCTCACAATAGGTGCACAATTATTGCAGCTGCTAGGGAGGGCCGTGCTTCTTCCTGTAGAAATATAATAGGACTAGCCCAAACCAGGAGGTGAAGGCTGGCGGGAGGTGGTCTGGGGGTGAGAGGGGTGGAGAAAACAATCTTGAGTTGATTATTCATATTCTGACTCTTGGAAGCCCCACGTAGAGCCAGTGGGGTTCCGCAGCTGCTCGTACACAGCCCTCTTCTAATAATTGGACATTCTGTCAGGGGTCAACTTACTTTTGACCCTGTCCTTTTATATTGGTAAAAGGCTCTTTAGGGCAAACTGTTGGGTTGTGGCAGGGTGCATTAAATACTCAGAGCCTCCTCCCCTTGTTTTATCCCCCACCCAACCAGCAGCCTGTGATAAATTCATATCAGATGCTGCGCCTTTCACAGGGGCCCTCCTAAATTCACACAGCCCCCTCTGACACAGCAGAGATGCAGCCGAGCTGGGACATTGTGTGAGGCGGCAGCTGAGAAGGTCCACCTGCGAGGCTCCGACACCACCTTCTGATGATTAAAAAAAAAAAAAAAACCCAAAACAACCCAACAACAACAACAAAAAACATATCTTGGTACACAGGCCAATGTGTGTGTCCAAATGTTCCCCTTCACCAGGATAAAGACTGTTGCGGGTCTGGGGGCTCTCGTCTACAGAGCAACCATGCTGTGGATAAAAGGACAGATGGATTTCATTGTGTGTACCAAGGTGCTTTGAAGAACTCAAATCATATCCCACAGATGGACCAGAGAAGTGTTGCCAACTTGGAAGATCCTGAAAATAAGAAAGCTTTCATGAGTTTGGGGCTAGGTTTATGATGATGGCTACTTTCTAGGCTTCCTATTCTCCAAGCAGCCAGGACTCTGACTACTGTCTAGATCTATCTTTCTGATCTTCAGTGGATCTGAAGACTTCTTGCAGTTCCTGGAGAAAGAATCCTATTAGGATCTAAGGAAACAGGACTGAGCTCCTGAGCTTGTAGGAGGATTTGTTGGAAGAGTAGAAGTACAATCTTTCCAGTGTTACAGCCATTTTCATGCCAAGGTCTCTGAGGCAATTTATAGCATTCTAGTTAATAAATTAATTTACATTCTTATAGAAAACTCATTTCCCCAAGATCCCCAAGGACGTTTACCACTGGTGTAGTCTAGTCACTTGAGGGAAATATACTAACCTTACAGTAAAAAAAGAAAAAAAAAAGTCTAGGTAGTGGAACAGTGGAGCAGGAGCTGGGGGTGCGAAAAGGGATTCTTTTTATTTTGGCTCTTGATTAGAAGCATCTTCTCCAAAAGGAAAAAGAAGAGAGTGATCAAAATGAAGAAAGGGAGGGCAGGAAGGAGGAAGGACCTTGAGAAGGAGGAAGGAAAGGAAAGGAGGGAGGGAAGCAGAATTCAGAATTAAATGGATGTTTTAGAAAGGAGGGTTGGCTGGGCACGGTGGCACATGCCTTTAATACTAGCACAGAGGGAGGTGGATCTCTGTGAGTTCGAGGCCAGCCTGGCCTACAAAGTGACCTCCAGGCCAGTTGGGACTTAAAGGGAGACCCTGTCTCAAAAATACCAAAAAAAAAAAAAAAAAAAAGAAGAAAAAAAAAAGAAAAAGAAAAGAGGGGTTAAGGAGCTCATTCTTAGTCCTTTAAGTGACTGACCTTAGTTGACAGAGATCATAGGTGGTACATTCCTTATTCTAATTCAGCTTTCTTTTTTTTTTTTTTTTTTGTCTTTTTGAGACAGGGTCTCCCTGTAGCCCCAGCTGTCCTGGAACTCACTCTGTAGACCAGGCTGGCCTTGGACTCACAAAGATCCGCCTGCCTCTGCCTCCCAAGTGCTAGGATTAAAGGCGTGCGCCACCACGCCCGGCTCTAACTCTAGGTTTGATACTTTTTCTAGTCTCCTTCTTTAAATCTAAGCTTGAATACCTACCCTAGTAAACCAATTCTTATATAAGAAAACCATATACCTTTTAGCTGACTATGCTTCCTAAATTTTAGATATTTGACCATTAGTTTTGTTCTTTTGTTGCACTTTCTGATGTTGATGTTGTTTGTTGTTTTTATAATTGTTGAGACCTCAGAATAGCCCTAAACTCACTATAGTTCTGTGACCACAGCCTGTGGAAGAGCTTGGGTCACACCAGCACTTCTATTACATTCTCATGACTCTTACTATTGTTTGATAAATATTTTAAATTAATTCTTACATTCTCCTATTTTTAAAACCTAGCCTTTTATATACAGTACTATCCATTGAAACATGGAATTAATGGGTAATTGTTTCTTTCTAAAACACTTCAAAATCCCTAGCAACTCAAAGGAAACATTTGATGCCACCAAAGTCATTAATACACATCTTCTGTTTGGGGGCTGTAATGTGGTTTGTAAATTTTTGGCTGATTTATTCTAGTGTTGATTGTGAACACAAGGGTCTGTTCTGTCAGAGTCTCTCTCTCTATACATGCTAAGAAGACCTGTTCATGAGAACACACCATGTTGCTGATGGCATAGTGCAAGAGAAATTATATAATTCCTTAAATCATATTTTTAAATTTTACCTCATGGGCAGGGAAACAGGCTAGAAAACTCATTCCCAGGTCTCCCTGTGGAAGTTCTGTTTTCTTCCTTTTATCTACAGGAGGGCCCAGAATATTGCAGATATCTCCACACAAGTGTAGTAAACATTGCTCTGAGTCAGAATCAAAATTGTTACTATTCTCTAAGTTAATTAAGAAGGTTTAATGAGCTAATCCTCAGGACTACGGTTAATGCAGATATATCTGTCAGAGTCTTTATTAAGTTAGTTTATTCTTAGAGTTAAAAATAATAACACCTGTCCATGAATGAACATTGTTAGAGTAGATAATAGAGGACTTCAAGGTCAACACATGATTTTCTAATAATATTTCTAATAAAGGTATTTAAAGAATCATGTCCTATGAGAGTATGTGTGACTTCTATAGCTGCCTTTGAGATATTTAAATCAGCCAGAACACACACACACACACACACATATATATATATATATATATATATATATATACATTCGTGAGAATACAGATCCCTAGGTACCCATGCTTTTTTTCCACTGCTAAGTCAGATGTCATCTTCTGGTACATGAGTTCACTGATCAGGTTGGGAATATGAAGCAGATTCTAGGGAAGAGATGAGATGTGACCGTGGGAAGCTCAGATGAAAACATGGAACAAGGACAAGAACTGTCCCAGGAGATCAGCATTAGAAGGTGGGTCGAGTGTAGATAGAGGCAGAAAGAACCCACAGGTCAGGGTGGGATTTGATAAAATTTTCAGACACCAATTCCAGCTGCCATTTGATGTTCTTTCCATGTGTAGTCAGTTTACATTTACATGGCACAGTACCCTAGCTATTTGTGTAAATGTATTTTCTCTTAAAAGGAAATTTTTTAAACAATATTTCTCTTTCTTTTAGATATTTCATAAAAAGCTTACTTCACATAGTAGTTACTAGAATAACTTGGCAATAAATGTCCCCCAAACGTTTATTTGGGGACCAGATCTTACAGTCTGGGAAGGATCAACTACAACAGGGCTTCACTTATAAACAAGAAAGATTAGCCATTCTCACATTACAAATACAAAATCAGAAATCCCAAGCACTAAAAAAACACATACACAATTTCACAGCTTGTATAAAGCCTTTGAACTCTTCCCATGTTGATACCTTTATTATTAAATGATTTTCATCCATCCGTCTATTTATTCAAATGGGAAATGCCACTTCACATTTACAGGCTTTTGGAGTCAAGACACTTAGTAAAATTGAGCAGATCTCCTTAAGTTGCCTACAGTTGTGTGTGGTGCTGTGGCCCATCATGATGCGATGCAGCTGTGAAAGAAAAACCAGTGACCGCAAGGTCTGGAGCCTTGTTAACCAATGCCTGGAATAACAAGGATTCCACGAGGACAGTACTGCGGTACTGGCAGCAGCTAACCTTTATTGTTCCCAGTGTGCTGGGCACTGTGCTAAGCATATTTTGTGGATTAGCACATAACCTTATAAAATAGATGCTTTGATTCATACTCCCTCTCATTTTCAGGTAACAGAAGCTCATCACCTTCTGCTTCTTGAGACTTAGAAATGTCTGAGAAGTCTTCATCAACTGACCCATGTGCACTGCTCAGATTCAAACCCAGAGGAACATGCACAGTGAAAGTTTAGGAAATCTGCTTCTTCTACTTTCTTCTATTATCAAGTTTCTCTATCTTCTCTGATATTCTGAATGGGTTTCTCTTCTCTGGGTGCCATTCCTGCACGTAATTAAAGTGAGCAATTGGCTTTTAGTACATCTTCTAAGTTTTCCAATGCTTCTTTGAGGAAGGGATTGCAGTGAATGTGGAGACCACTTGTGTATGCACAGAGACTGAACCATCTCAGTGTCTGGTCTGTCCAGGAGCCATTCCCATAGTGCAGAGAACAGAGCTGCTGCCTAGTCTGCTAAGAATAGCACCGGATGAGGGATGAAGAGAATTAAAAACAAGTGGAACAGTTTCTGATAGGAGTCAACATATCTGTTAAGGGTGCGTTAGTCCCAGACATAATGACCCCAGTGAAGCTCTGTGGAGGAGTGTGGCAACCTTTCATTCAAGGCATCGTGATGCATCAATACTTTTCCTCTAACTTTAAAATTTTCCATCTAAGTCAGCCAAAGTTATCATTCTTTACATCCCGCGACTATTTCTCTTATAAATATGTTACTGGTTTGGGGAGGGGGTTGAATAAATCATTGTCAATTCTTCTGAGCAGCATTATAAAAGACTTCTGATATCTACCTATTATTGCTTTCCTGACCTCAGTAGGTGTATCATAAGAAACAAAATGTACATGCTGAGCATAATGTAGAAGCTACTGAAGTCACATTACTTGGAAACCATTAAACAAGAATGACTTTTAGAACATCTTTAAATGACCCCATTTCTCTTTCCAAATGTTTCCTGGGATTTTTTTTTTTCATTTGCCTTTCTTAGAGTTTGATTCCATGATGCTATTTATGCCTATGTCTTATAGAAGGGTATTTTATCTTTGTTGTTATGGTGTTTCCTGATGTTATTTTGTTCATATTATATTCCCATTTTCTTCTACCAAAAGCTCTTTATTATCAACACTGCTGCTGCTGCTGCTGTTCTTTTGCCTCTACAGAATAAGCAGAATGTCTTTCAATCATTAATTAAGTTCTAGGTGACCAGAACAGAACCCTGTAAACTTGGGTTTTTTTAAATTTGTCCTTGGGAACAAAAAGATCTACATTTCCACAAATACCTAGCATCAGAAAATACATCCTCTTTAAAAGGTGCCCTTATGGGTTTGAGTGTAGCTCAGTGACATAGTGCTTTCTCACCATGTGAGAGGCCCTGGGTTGGTTTCCCAACACTATAAAACCAAACAAAACTTGGAGACAATGTTAGTTACTGATTTAATTCTAAATACTAGTGGCTAAGCAGTGATTAGTTATTGAACCAAAAACAAACATCAGAGTATGGAAGCCAAAGTGCTTTTTGACTTTAGAGAAGGCACAGACCAATATGAACAGAGTGAATATGTTAGACATTAAAGAAAAAGAAAAGGTGAGATGGGTGACTGGTGACTTAATTTTTTTCAAAATAAGAAATGTGGATGAATCATAAATATACAGTCAGAAGAAAAGAATAACTGAAGAATTTCTTGGAGCTGATCATTCAGAAGGCATACCTTAGTCTAGGGAGATGGCTCACTGGGTAAAGGGCTTGCCATGCAAGCTTGAGGACCTGAGTTTGAATTTGCAGAACCTATGTAAAGTTGGTATGTAGCTCAAGCTTCTGTAATCCCAGTGCTCTGTGGGAAAATGGACAGAGACAGGAGCTCCCCAGAGGGGTCCCCAGCATGGTGTATGGAGAACAATAACAAAGAGACCTGTATCAAACAAGGTGGAACGTGAGGACCAGCACTTGAGGTTGTCCCCTCACCTCTGCCATGCACGGTGGCACACACACACACACACACACACACACACACACACACGTACACATACACATGCATGCAAAAGGAGCAAGTCAATAGTATGTTGCTAATGTGCATGACCTAAGATGTGACATTATAAAGGGAAGCCATGACTCATGCACTTTTTAATTGGAAGAAAAAGAGAAAATTATCAAAACAGGAGTAGAAAAATTGGAAAGGTTTAGTCTTGGATCTTTTGGGATTATTTTCTTTGTAATGTTCTGAAGCGTATGCTTTGTAATTAAAAAGAATGACATTTGTTCTGTCCCATCTGTGATGGAAGAAAGAATTTAGGGTCCCAGTGAAACAAAAATGGAGAATATGAGTTCATCCTAGGGACTGATGCTACAGCCTAGGGCTGCACTGGGTCCTCCAGTGGTGGGAGGTGTTGGCTCACATGACATCGAATAAGGCAGAAAGGTAATTAACCAATAAGAGACAAGGTGTTACGGGAAAGATAGAGTTCGCGCACCTGATTACTAATTAATCAGGCATGAGAGCACCTTGTAGATGCATTCACTATTTAATTATAGCAGCCTCTCTTGGCAAAGAAGCATATGTTCCCAGCTTAATCTACTGGTTTATACTGACATCAAATTGTCATTATCAGAAAGAATCAGGCCTTTTGATTATTTCCACTAATTTATTGAACACTTAAAATTAATGAACCCCAGTCCTCTTAAATGTGCTCAGTTGGTTTGGAAGAAGGGAGGAGAAAGGGGGTGGAGTAGGGAAAAGCCTTCATTAAAAGGACAATTTGTTTGGATAAAGGTAAAGCAAACACATTTCATGGGTGATCTGAGCTCTATTGGTGAAAAACACATGAGTTCTAAAACTGCGCCCACAGAATAAATGAAACTAGGATGTGAAGTTATATCTGCTGGATACCAGTGGCCTCAAAAGAATATGTACCATTTCTATTTCTCCTGAAAATTTTACTGCAATTAAGCTTAATCAAATAAAAGTGAATAAAATCAAAAGTTAGAACTCAACTGTTAGATTAACGGGGACTTCTTTATTTTTGTTTCCAAATTTTATCTATGGCAGGCAGATCTGATGCAAAGCCATCTCTCTTGCCTGTCTTTGAAGATCTTATTATCATTATCTGTGCATCACATTCACCTGGTGTTCTTTTGTCTTAAGTTTCAGGTGAAGGTCAAGTTCAAGTATTTCTCCAGGTGAAAGAAGGTGTGCCTCCAACTATTTCACGTGAGTATTAACCCACTAACTAAAAGTGTCTACTGCAGCAGACCGTCCTCCAGTGGTTCTCCAAGTTCATTCTCCTTTTTGTTTATAAATAGGCAAGTACCGGCTTTAATGCTTTGATGCCTAACAACTCTCTGTGCATTGTCCTCTATTGAAATATGGTTCTGCATGTCAAAGAAAGATATAAGGGTGCATTTGTTTTTCAAAACAATAGAAAGTAAGAATTGCAACATGTAAATAAGAACATTTCATAAATTATGGGCCATATGTGCACACAGGATTCCAGATCTGCAGATGGGCCATTAGGCCCCCTCCAAATGGAGAGAAAAATCCAGGGTGTCTCTAAACTTTAATTGTTCCTGGTAATTTCAGGAAAGCAGGGTAAACAAACCCTCTGCAAAAGTCAGATGGTTCTGTGAAATCTTACGAACTCAAAGGAGCTAACTCAAATTCTCAAAGACTAAACATCTCATAACCACCTTTTAATGTATTTCTTGGTTTATTTTTGTTTATCCTGAGTTAGTTTAACTGTAAATTTGTAGGACGGATAAATCCTTTCAAAAGCAGAGTTTTCCTTTGATTTTTCAGGGAAGTTATTTGGTTATGTCAGAGGGGAGTCACACAGTAATCACAAACATTCTAATTCTTCCATTTAAATGAAAATTCGAGTGAGGTAAAATTACTGGACTAAACTACACTCAAGAAGAATTTATGGATCCTTCTCCTTGCTTTCTGCACTGCTGAAGAGAACAATTCAAGGTTGATTTCATAGCAGGCTCTGTACTTCCTTCGTGTTTCATTCTTTAAAACTCCTAATCTTTATTCCATCTTTTCTGTTAGGTGACTCAAATACCCAGTTTATTAAAAGCTCTCTGTAAGGTGTGTGGGAAAAAAACAACAAGATGTATGACTGAATGCTCTTTCTTCCTAGGGCCTTGTCGTCTCTCAGGGATGTCAGATAAGTGACTAAGTAATTAAATTAAACTTTTCCTGTTAGAGAACTGCTACCCAAGGAAAAAGTGACCCAAATTGTTTTCTCTCTGAAAGTCCTATCTTCAAATTCCACAAATTATTTCATGGATTGAGTGAGTCTTTATTTCATCGCAGAGGCTCTCATGCCTACCTCACTCAGGGTATACCTGACTATATAGAAATGAGTGTGTCAGGGCAAACTAGTGGAGGTTAATGTGCATGCCCTACCATACCTACTATGATTTCGTCACTAAGGAATATGTAGAGGGACACCATAGCTGTATAAGGGATTTTCAAAAGGATTAGTTTTAGTAGAGATGCTTCATTCCATCACGCTAAGAAAAGAGAAAGGAAGGGACATTACAGGCATTCCATCCCATTGCCTCATTTTGCAAATGGGGACATGGAAGCCTAGAGAGAAACAGTCTATATAGTGATATGAACAGCCAGTGGCTGAGTCTGGGTAAGATCTCACATGTCTCAAATTAGTCCTCTCTCTCTCTCTCCTCTCATCTCAGCCTTCGCGCTCTCTCGATATATATATATATATATATATATAGATATATATATTTTTTTTTTTTTTTTTGGAGGCATATTTCAATTTAGTCGTTAAACTTTATAGCCATTGTTTAGGACAGAAAAGTATTCCAATACATAAGAAGTTACAATATTGGGACATTACTACTCATCAGGAAGGAACTTCAAATAAGATGATTCCAAGACCTGATTTCCATGGTGGAGGGCAAATAGGCCGAAGGTAAAATGTAAATACAAGAGTATATCAACAATCCTTTGTCATAAACCAGGGTATAAATTGTGGAGGTCCATCTATATAGACCTTAAAATATTCAATGTGAGTATGAAATACAGATGAGAATTTTTGGCATTCTGCAGAAGAGAAGATCGCAATTAACCCTATTAATGGAGAATCTGTTCTGTGCACAAAATTGTGTTGGTCGTTGTGAGGATATTGTGGACAGCGAAATTCTGAGGCATTGCTAAGTAAACCAATTACAACCAACAAACCAGTCCTCCCCCGAATAATCACATATAACATATCTTCCTTTAGCTAATGGCTATTTTGAAAACTTCTCAAAAGTCTAGCCTGGTTTTGATGCAGAGCCAAGAAAATTGGGGATGAGTGTGAACGAATAATGACGGAGTAGGGGGTAATATTTATTTCCTGTATCAAATTTGTGATCATCTCAAAAATTGGCCACTGTTGAGTGATTCATTTTTATAGAGAAGTAGGGTGGGAGCTCATTATAAATGTTGGTCCCAATCAAAACTCTTCTAAAGGCTAGGGAGACAGACCAAAGGTGAACAGCCTCCTGTGTTAAAGGTTTCCATGGAACAATGAGCTTTTTGAATGCTCTGACCCAACGCCTTATCCTTCTCATCTTCAGTGTGTTCCTCCATCTACTGTAATCTGGTTTCCACTTGAACCACTCCATTGGGACCACTTTTATCTTGATCATTCATGCCCTTATTGCCAAATGCAATAGTTGACTTCTAATTCTCTCTAGTACAGAATTTTATTGTTAACAAGATCTCTTCTGGCCTCTGGACTTATTCTATTGCTTAAGCTTCTAAAAGAAAAGCAATATGTTGCCAACTGCTTCTTTAACTCATATAGGCTTTCTTTTCTCTCTCAACTTCCAATGCAATAATAGCCGTATACAAGTTTTATGTTAACTACATAGAAATCTAGTAACTAACAGGAAACTGAAGCATGTTCTTAAGGCAGTATGGAATTGGATGATGATATTTGTCTATAACACTCAACATTCTTTCATTAAAATAGGTACTGTGAGGTCTGGGTTGTTAATTTAAAAATAATTTCAGCCAGTATATAAATTAGAGTGAAGATGACAGCCTGGAATAATATTTATTTCTACCATCTGTGAAATGAATTTGAAGCAACTGTTTTTCTGGGTTTTGTTTTTTGAGACTTGGTGAAGTTCTAAAAAAAACCTAGTTATTATCCATTGGCAATAGTGCACAAAAAAGCATCAAAACCTCTGTCTTTTATGGTGCCAGTTAGTCATTAAACCAAGAAATGCCCACACCACTCCTCCTCCTCCTACCTTAGACATAATGAGGAAAAAACCCAGGAAGGTATTATAGTGCCTCTGTTTGCAAACTATTTGTAAATCCTCTTTCTGAGTTATGTCTGTTTTAGGAATCACTTTCTTCCCATGTGGAGTGGTATATTTTTGTGCTAATTGTCCATGATTTTTGCTTGACCACAGTCTATATGCTTTTATGTTATCCTAGGGCTCAGATTTGACCATGACTACCACAGATTTGAGTTCTGATAAAAAATAAGTCCATACTTCTGACATCAGGGATTTTGTCTTTTCATAGTGAAATCCTTTAGAGTTATCATGCTCATGCTCAAAGACTGAAATATGACATCTAGGCAGACGGTGTCCATATCTTCTGCTCAGCACTCTCTCATACCCATCAGAATTATGTTTATCGATTTCTTGCTGTGTACCTGCATCTGAATACCTCATATTTACTCCTAAATTATTTGTTCACTTCATTTGGAAGTTGGTAGAACTCATCAGTTTCTACCTTAGTGAACTGGAAGTCATTGAGTCCTTCACCTTCATAGTGTTTCACACTCTGGTTATTTCTCCAGACCCATCACTCATCGCCTTCCAGCTCCATTTTTTTGCATCATTACAGTTAGTCTGATGCCCCTACTTGGCCTTTCATTTGTCACATCTTTGCTTATGCCCAGTGCTCATCTGTCCATTTAGAATGTGAGCCTTGTGCCTTGTCTTCACCAGAACGTCTCCTTCACTTGTACAGCTTCTGAGCCTCCAAATTGCTGGTCCAACAGGAAGCTTTTTCTGGTTAAGCCTTGCTTCCTTCATTGGGTAGGTGCCATTAAAGAAAACTACTCTCGATGCTGACACGTTTGTATCTCCTCACTGTTTAGCAACACAACACTATTAGCTTCTTGAAAACAAGGGCATATTTTATTCATTTGGGACCCAAAATCTTTCAGGAAATTTCTAATAAGAAATATGCTCATTATTTTTGCTTGTGAAACTAGCCATTAATGGAAGAGGTTCCCTTTACCCTGTTAAAACAGGAAGTCTTTTCATATTTCCTTTCCCATCTTTCCTTTTTGCCTTTCCTTTCTTAAAACAGACACTCTTTCAGCCCATCAACTGCACTGGTGATATTATGAAAAGAAAACAGAAAAAGACACATGGACATAGTTCAGCATGAGGTTGTATATGATGCTATATGATGTGGTTCTACAGGTCTCTGTTGGAAGGCATCAGTGATTATGCATTCATGATAGTGGTGCCAATAGAAGGCTACTGATGATGAGAAGCAGTATCTATAAAGGAATATAGGATCCACGCATAGATTGCCATCCTGAGAGGTGTCCAGGTCAATACTCTGGGGTTCATATGCATGAGCAGACTCCACCATTCTGGGGAGGAATCTACTTTAAGAAGATAATCAGGATTATTGTTGGATTTGGATAGATAGCTCAAATTATATTGTTTACTATTAGAAAGAGTCTAAATATTATAGATTAAATAAATAATGGATTTCTCATATAATATGCTGTGTTGTCACTAGAATTGTGTTTATAAGGACTTTTAATATCATTAGGCAATGCATAAAAAATGGCTAAGCTAAACAAATAAGAACAGGATGTGATATAATCTCAATTACATAAGATTGCTAAGATATTATGGGAGGAAACACAAATAAAATGTTGATTGTTGTAATCACTATGTGGTGAGGTTCTGGGCAATTATTATCTTTTCTTTATTTGCATTTCCAAATAATCCATAATAAGCATATTTAATAATAATAAATCAAGACACAAGTGTTTAAAAAGATTGGAATATATTAAGGATTGTAAAATAATTTGCTTTCTTGCTAAAATAAATTCTGCCCAAGACAATCGACCTCTGTAGAGAAAAACTTTTAAAAAGTCTGAGAAAAATATGCAAGACATGTATGGCAGATGCATGAACTGGGGTGGGGTTGGGGGCAGGGAAAGAAGAACATGTCTAAATTGGACTGAAAAATGATGTATGAAATATACAAAACTTTTATACATCAATAAAAGTATTTTATTAAAAAAGAAATGTTCGTATATATACTTAATAATATTCACAGCAACTTCTTTTGGAGGAGAAAACACCACCAGCTCCTTAAAATTTTGAAGTTGTCATAATGAATTGGGTTTTCATATTTCATCTATTATTCTCTTTTTGTATTCCAGCTTCTACATCAGCATTGGAATCAGCTTTAAAATGGTCCCTCCCCGAAACATGGCTAGATGTTGAAGAGGGATGGGGAGGATACAACCAAACCACTCCAGGGCCTGGGGATGACGTCTTGATTTTACCCAGTGAGTAAAACTAGCTATAAGATGAAGCAGACAGACTGAACCAAACCACATCTCATTGGGATTATGTTATATAGCATAACAGAGAGGGTATGAATAAACAGCTCTGTGTTTCTATGACCTTCATTGGGAGATTAATATAGGAGAGGAAATTCACAGTTCATTGAAATCTAGAGCAAAAAGCCAGCCCTGCCTTAATTGAAAGTGGAATAATTGGCTGTCACTATATTAAAGGGAGTTAGATGAACTAGCAACTAGGTAATTTTTTCATGTATCAGAACAAAAATTACAGCATCTGGTATTCTTTTTAAAAGCTAAAATTATTAGTATATATAATAGGTTTCTACCTAATGGTTTCACATGTCTACAATGTACTTGGTTGTATCCATCCTCTTCCCCCTCTCCTTCTCCCTTTTCTCTCTCATTTGTGTCCATAGCCCCCATATAGTTTCATGCCTTTAATTTAAAAAAACTTTCTTCTATTTTAATAATGTGTGTATGTGTGAACTTATGTATGATTATGTGCACATGTGAGTTCTGGTGCCCATAGAGAGAAGAAAGAGTCAGATCCTTTGAAGATGAAATGATATTACAGGCTGTTCTGAGCCACTTGACAGGGATGCTGGGAACTGAACTTAGGTCCTTGGGAAGAGTAGTACAGGCTTTTAACCACTGGGTCATCTCTCATGTCTTTATTTTTCAAAGTGGAATCTACATGTAAAAGAAACCATGAAGGCCAGGCATGGTGGTGCACGCCTTTAATCCTAGTACTCAGGAGGCAGAGGCAGGCAGATCTCTGTGAGTTCAAGGCCAGCCTGGTCCACATAGCAAGCTCCAGGTCAGCTGGGACTGAAAAAGGGAGACCCTGTCTCAAAAAGACAAAAAAAGGAAAAGAAAAGAAAATGTGAAGTGTTTGCGTTTGTGAGTATGGGTTATTTCACTTAATATGATATCCAGTTGAATCCATTTCCTATAAATAATGTGACTATTCTTTTGTTGGCTGAATAATACATTGTGTACATGCACTATATTTTATTTATCCATTCATCTGCTGATAGAAGCCTAAGCTTATTAAATAATCCGGTTGTGAATAGGGTCACAACAAACGTGGGTGTACAGGAATCACTTTCATATGTTAACTTTGATTCCTTTAGGTGTATAGAAAAGAGTGGCATAGCAAGATTGTATGGTAGTTCTATGTTCATTTTTTCAAGGAATCTCTATACTATTTAATATAGTGGCTGAATCATTTTGCATTCCCACCAGCAATAACCGATGGTTCTTTTTCCCAGCATCCTTAATAGCATTCATTTTCTTAATGATAGCCATCCTTTTGAGAGTGAGATAGATCTCAGTTCAGTTTTGATTTGCATTTCCTTTGTGGTTCAGGATGGTGAGCAGTTTTTCATCTATTTATTGGCCATTAGTCCTTCTTCCTTTGAGAACTGTGTGCCAAATCCAATTACTAATTAGTTTATTTGTTATTTTGATGTTTAATAAAATTAGTTACTTCTCAATGCTAGGGATTGAAACTAAAGCTTTCTTCATGCTAGGAAAGCATTCTACTACTAAACTATGTCTCCAGTGCTTGGGTTCTTTCTAATGTCAGGATAATCATCTCTTGTCCAATCAATATTTGGCAGAGATTTTATCACACACTGTAGATTCTTTTCACTGTTGCAGTGTGTCCTTTGTATATTGTCACTTTCCTTAAAGGAGAACTCATGAAAATTCAGATAATCTCCCTAGACTCAAAAGTTTTTTTCATGAAACAATTATATTCAACCTCACCAAGACCTGCTGCCATTTATGGTTAATATGACCATCTCAAGGTAATAGTGAATAAAAGATCTGTCCATCTGTGAAGTAGTAATGATAATGTCAGACATTTACTGAGCACTAACAATGAATCAGGAGCTGTTCTTTGTATACTTAATTAACCCTCACAATGACCTTATAAGGGGAGTAATGCTGTTGTCTGCATTTTCACAGAGAAACAGAAGCTCATGGTAGCTAAGTAACATATTCAGGGTCATGAGATTTGCAATTCAGCATAGTCAGGATTTGAACCCAAGAAATCTGATTCTGATTCCAGTTCCTTATATTTTAAGCAAAAGAGTACATTTCCTTCTTGAAAGGACTAAGTAAAGTAAAAGAGAGTATAAATATTGTTTGCCTTATCTATCATAGGAGAGTAAAACAAAGCATACTGGTAGCCTTCCAGCCACCAGTGACGTCAGGGTAACTGCATAGGAAGATAAGAAGTAGGAGGGTGGGGCCTGTCTAAAGCAAACTTGAAATATTATCATCCTGTTTCCCTATTATCCACCTTCTTCATCTTCCATCTTCAATGGAGGATGTAACTTTTTGAATAAACAAGCTCATGAGTCATTCCTATACTGAAAAGGGAAATCTGTTCTCTCTCAGCCATGTCTTGGATGAACTAGCCAGCGGATTTGCCCTGGGCTATGAGTTTTCCCAAGAAGTTAGTGATTTCCCCCACCCTCTGCAGGAAGCAAGGGAAGCTTTTGAAAGCTGCCAAGCTTTCAAAAAAACCAAGGTTTTGATGCTGAATGAGGAGCAGTTTCAGTCATCTTGCTTGGCATTGCAATTGACTATATAAACTATTTTCCCGGGTACCCTGGAGCCATCTCTCTCTCTCTTTCTTTCTTTCTTTCTTTCTTTCTTTCTTTCTTTCTTTCTTTCTTTCTTTCTTTTTTTCTTTCTTTCTTTTCTTGATCCCTATGCTTGTGGTCAGCTCATAAAAGGAGTCATGAATTCTCCACTAAGCTGCTCTTTTTACTGCACATATCTTGTGGGGAATTCAGGGTAAGAATTGGAGAAAAAAATATATATTTCTATATTGTAATTTTCCTTAAAGAAGAGCTCATAGGCATCTCAGATGACCTCCCTGACTCAGGCCCATTCAGCCCATCTAAAGACTGTAAGTCTATTCTTTCTCACCCAGTAGTAATCAGTCTCCAACAGTTTGCAGACTAGGTCTGGCCCATGTCCATTCTCTTCCTCCACTCTGGGCCTTTGTCTGATTGAGTGGGCATGGGTCCTGTGCTTGATGCCATCATTGCTGCAAGTTCACATGTCCAAGCTTCCATGGGCCTGAAAGCCTGTACTAGAAGGGAAGGATTTTGAAATATACCCAATTGTTATTGTTTTTAGCTTTAAAGTGAAAAGAAAGGTGGGTAAAAAGACATACATAATATGGAATGAAGCCTGTGCTCTTTGCCCACTGCACTGTTCTCTTCTTGTGGAACCTGTTTTCGTAGTGCTAGCAAATGCCCTGTTAGTGGCAAACATTTGATCCATCTGTGCTCCTGGTTCTGACAAGAGCGTCAGTGCTGTTCTTTTTCTTTCTTGGCTTTGACAGATGTTTCCTGCTGTTCTGACCACTGACAGGCCTTCCTGTTAAATCTTTTCTCCTCTGTTTGTGGGTTTGCCCCTGCCTGAATTCTTTACCATTTCACTCCTGTTTTTATTTCCTTAAGTCCAGCTTTCTTTGAATCAAGTGTGTTCACTGAATCTGGCACAAGTGAGACACTCACTGTTGTTTAAATGAAGGGCACGAGCTCAAGGCTGCCACCTATAATTTAACAGCAAAAGAAAATCTGAGTTTGACAGGTTTGACACAATACAACTACACATGTGTATGTGTCAGTGGAAAATAATGTATTTTCCTCTGAATAGATTCCTAAGAATCATGAAATTGTTTTGATGATGATGGGAACAAGCATCGTCTAAGGCTCAGAGTGCTGGACTTTCCCTGCTTAATTTTCACAACTACTATGTAAAGGGCTCTTGTTATCATGCATGGTTTTACAAATGAAGAATCTGGTCTTAGAAAAGTGTTTTGCTCCAGCTCTACCTAGCCAGTGAGTAAAGAAGCTGGAGCAGTTGGTGAGTCTGATTTTACTCTCTTAAATACACGTACACACATAATACATGCAGACACTTAGACATGCACATGTATATGCACACATACACACACTCACACACAGAGACACACACAAACACACATGCACACATATAAATACACAGACACAAATGCACATGTATATGCATACACACATGCATGCACCCCCCCACACACACATACACATCGTCACTCACTAGGTATCAAAACCAAGGGAATCATACATGTTAAGCAAGCAC
The DNA here is from genome assembly GCA_009823505.1 of Rhizomys pruinosus. Classification (NCBI taxonomy): domain Eukaryota; kingdom Metazoa; phylum Chordata; class Mammalia; order Rodentia; family Spalacidae; genus Rhizomys; species Rhizomys pruinosus. The sequence goes on along the minus strand of VZQC01001827.1, from coordinate 198,709 downwards.
TATACTGAGGGCTCATCTACTGTATATACTGTTCTGATTTGTCCAAGTCAACCCTCATTATACCGAAGTTACATTTTTGTATTTACTATTCACATTGTTTCTTTAATGAAAAGTTTAAAAAAATACATGGAATACCATCTATTAAACACTTAATATTTATAAGATATTCTACTTGATGTTTTTTTTTAATTTTATTTATTTCCGTATGTGTATGAATGTACTGTTTGCATGCAAGTTTGTGCACCCGTGTGGTGCAATGCCGCGGAGGTCAGAAGAGGGTGTCGGATTCCCCTGGAACTGGAGTTCTCCTGGAATTGGAGTTTCAGATGACTCTCGGCCGCCATGTGGGTGCTGGGGATCGAACCCGGGTCCTCTGCAAGAGCCGTCGGCCCTCTTAACCGCTAGGCCATCTCTCCAGCCCTCTACTTGATGATTTTAATCTTATCACATACTCTTAGAAAAACTAAAGAAATTTCCCAAACAGGCTCCTAACACAATAAGCCATTGGGGAAAGTACTTGCCTTTCATCTGGTAGCAAATGTAGTTGTAGGTCAAATGAGTGCTCTTTTCCAGTTAATTTTGATTGAGTCTGAGGCTCGATACCACATACTCAGGATTTAGCCTCCAAGTTTGAATAAGATGCAGCCGTGACCCTGCACAGCTATGATTAACTATGTTAATAAAAAGATGATGAATAATAATAAACAAAAGCTACAATAAACACAGAATGTGTGTAGAATCAAACCATCTCAAGTGAATAGTAGGGGAGTGGTTTCATGGAGAAAGGGATTTGAAATGGACTTTGAAAGAGAGTGTATGAATTTGAAACACACTTATGAGCCCCAAAGAATATTAAGGATTCCTCGGTGGATTTAGGATGAGCTGTCAATTCTGGTGAATCTGGTTATACTTGGATTCTGACATTTACCAACAATGTAACATTGGTGTTAGTCTTTCTGACCCTCATCTACAAGGTGAGGGCTAGGATTAATATATCAAAATATTAACATTAAATGAGATAGCATCAGTACACGTGACCACTGCTTCCAGTATTTGTGGTAATGGAATTGTAGATGAGAGCTGTGATCTGTAATGTATCAGGTGTTCTTTCCTTTCATTTTTTCCATCTGCCTGCCCCTCTTGGCCTCTGATATTAGTGACACTTTGTATCTGCTTTCCAATGGCTTATTATTTAATTTTCACAACATCCTTGGGAGCTAAATAGGTAATAACTATTATTACAGTAAAAACCCATTTTTACATAATACGATTTTAATGGAACTGCTGATTTTACAAAATGAAAGTGACTGGTAAAGAAGATTTAAGTGATACTTTTGAACCTCTAATATAATTTTATGGTGTTTTGTGTATTTTAATTCATTAATAAAGGAAATGTGTAGAACATTCCCATCATTATTCAAATAGAATAGCATAATTTTTCAATAAAATTCTTAGAGTAAATTGCCTATTTCCATTTTCTGAAAAATCAATTTTATGGAATGACCTCAGACCCATCCTATTCCATAAAAATAGGACTTTACTGTACTAATAAAAGATATCACTATCTTAACTATGGGATCATTTTTCTTTAAGGCGTTCTGTTTCTACAGACATTGGAATTTGAAGACTGTACATTTCTCTCTGTGATATTATAAGCAGTAAGCTGAGGTAATTGTGAACAATTTGTTATTGTGGTTTAGTTTATGATAATTTTGCTTCATACAAACAAATATATCTGACTGCATTTTCCTCCACAATACTGGAAGAATGGCTGTGATACATTCTAGATATAAGTAGTGAGAACACTTTCTCTCTAAACTAAGATACAAATCATAAACCTTCCTAAAGAAGAGTTGGCCAGTTGGTAAAACAATGCACCAGACATTTTCCTTCATGTGTGTGTGTCCTGAAAATACCTGGAAGGATATGTTTAAGATACTTTCAGAGCCTCTTCAGGAAGAGCCTCAGTCATGGTAAGATGATACTTTTTTTTTTTTAATACAGTAAAGGCTTAATGGAAAGAGTATAATCCTAAAATTAGGATTCTGCTGTGCAGGCTGCAGATATGGTATCATGTAGTCTCTGGCATCTTTCTTCATATGTGTGTAGTGGTAAAATTGCCTATTTCATTTCCTCATTGCTTTGAACTATTCTTATTTGAAGAGATAAATATGAAGGAACTGTTCTTTTTCTTTTATAATAATGCTCTGTTTGTTCTCACATTCAATACTCAGGTACTTTGAACTGCAAAGAGCCTCATTAAATCCATGTGGTATTTAAAGAGAAATATTTGGGGCTGGAGAGATGGCTCAGTGGTTAATAGTGCCTACTGCTCTTGCGGTGGACCTGGGTTTGATTCCCAGCACCCACATAGCAGCTAAGAACTGTCTTTAAGCTGGGTATGGTGGTGCATGCCTTTAATCCCAGCACTTGGGAGGCAGAGGCAGGTGGATCTCTGTGAGTTCAAGGTTAGCTGGGGCTACAGGGAGACCCTGTCTCAAAAAAAAAGATAGAAATACTTAATGCATTTCAATGTTAAATTACAAAACATTATAAGATGTTGGTGATGTGAGCAAGAGAATCATAATTAGAAAGACATTTTTGAAGGCTGAAACCTCTATATAATATTGTGAGGATAAAATTGGCTTGATATGGGCTGGAGAGCTGGCTAGCAGTTAAGAGCACGTGTTCTTGCAGACGACTCAAGTTTAGCTACCAGCACCCATACTGGGCAGCTCCCAAGTGTCCATAACTAACTCCATGGGGACCTGATGGCCCTTGCTACTGTGGGCCCCTGCACTCCTGTGTGCATACCCACACACAGACACACATGCATACACAAATTAAAAATAAAATGAATAAAAATAAACTGGCTTCAATTACTTTTGCCCTATCTGAGATTATGTCCAATTTAGGATGACACATACATACATAAATATTTAAGTTTTGTGACACCGATTAGAAACTAAATTTTATAAACCTTTGGTGCTGTTTCTGTAGCTGGGATAGTTCTTGTAATTTTGGTTTTGAAACACATAGAAGATACCAAAACATCAATGAGATCTCTATGTATTTATTACAGACTAGGAACAAATGTGGGGAGGATTTAGGCTTGGATTATGAAAATCCCTTTTATGATGCTTGGCACCAGGATGGTGAAATTTTTTTAAACTTATTCATTCTCTTTATTTTTCTTTTTAAAAATTTTTTATTTATTTATTTTTTAAGGGATTCACAATATAAGAGCACAATTATTTCAGATCACATTAACGTTGCTCAGTTTGTCATACACTTAGGAAATTGGTGCTAACATCCACAGATGAGGGATACCATTCATCATTTGTTTTTCTGAGACTGTGTTACTTCACTTAGCATGATATCTTCTAGCTCCATCCATATCCCTCAAAGTTCATGATGTCATCTTTCTTTACCGCTGCATAGAACTCCATTGTGTAGATGTACCATATTTTCTCTATCCTCTTGTCAGTTGAGGGGCACTTGGGTTGGTCCCAGCTCTTTGCTATTGTGAAGAGAGCTGCAATAAACATGACTGCATTTATCTCTGATGTAAGATGAGACTTGTGGGTACATACCCAGGAGTGGTATGGCTGGGTCAGGTGGTAAGTTCATTCTGAGTCTTCCAAGGGTTCTCCACACCGCTTTCCATAGTGGCTGCACATTCCCACCAGCAGTGGATGAGTGTTCCCCTTTCCCCACAACTTCTCCAGCATTTGTTATCATTTGTTTTCTTGATCCTAGCCAGTCTTATTGGAGTGAGATGATATCTTAAAGTGTTTTTAATTTGCATTTCCTTAATTATTAGCAACACTGAACACTTTTTAAGATGATTCTCAGCCATCTCTAATTCCTCACTTATGAAGTCTCTGTTCAGCTCTTTGCTTCATCTTTTGAGTGAGTCATTTGTTTTCTTTCTTCTTTGTTTTTTGAGTAGTTTATATATTCTGGAAATCAATGCTTTGTCAGATGAATCTGTGGTGAAGGTTTCCTCCCACTCTCTGGGTTTTCTCTTCATTTCCTTGATTGTTTCTTTTGATGTACAGAAGCTTTTGAGTTTAATGAGGTCCCATTTGTCAACTGTGGACCTTAATTCTTGCACAGCTGCTTTCCGATTTAGGAAGTCATTTCTTATGCCTATGTCTTATAGGCTGCTCCCAACTTTTTCTTCTTTCACCTTCAGAGTTTGGGGTTTCACATTGAGGTCTTTGATTCATCTGGAGTTGACTTTTGTACAGGGCAAGAGGTAGGGGTTTAATTTCATTCTTCTACAAGTGGTGATCCAGTTTTGCCAATACCACTTGCTGAAGATGCTGTCTTTCCTCCATTGTGTCTTCTTGGCCCCCTTGTCAAATATGAGGTGGCTGAAATTGTATGTGCTCAAGTTTGGGTCTTCAGTTTTGTCCCACTGGTCAACTGGTCTGTTTTTGTGCCAGTACCAAGCTGTTTTTATGACTATAGCCCTGTAGTATAGTTTGAAGTCTGGTATAAACTCCTGTATTGCTCTTTTCGCTCAGGGTTGCTTTGGCTATTTGGGGTCTTTTGTTTTTCCAAATGAAATTAAGGACTTTGTTTCCAAGCCTGTGAAGAAACTCTTGGGGATTTTAATTAGGATTCCATTAAATCTGTACAAGAGTTTGGGTAGAATGGACATTTTTACTATATTAATTTTCCCAATCCATGAGTATATGTGGTCTTTCCATCTTCTGATGTCTTCTTCAATTTCCTTCTTTAGGGGTTTAAAATTTTTTTGTAGAGATCTTTGGTGTCTTTGGTTAGGTTTGTTCCTAGGTATTTTATTGTTTTTGAGTCTATTGTGAGTGGGAAGGTCTCTTTGTATTCCTTCTTTGGTTGCTTGTTGTTGGTGTAAAGAAAGGCTACTGATTTTTCTAGGTTAATTTTGTATCCTGTCACTTTACTGAAACTCTTAATCATTTCTAGGAGTTTTCTGGTGGATTTTTTAGCATCCCATAAGTAAACAATCATATCATCAGCAAAAAGGGATAGCTTGACTTCCTCTTTTCCAATTAGTACTCCTTTAATTTCCCTTTCTTGCCTTATTGCCCTAGCAAGTGTTTCAAGAACTATATTGAGGAGAGGTGGTGACAGGGGGAAGCCTTGCCAAGTTCCTACCTTTAAGGGGAATGCTTCTGTTGTTTCTCCATTTAAGATGATGTTCGCTGTGGGTTTCCTGTATATAGCTTTGATTACATTGAGGAATGATCCCTCCAATCCAATACCTTCTAGGACTTTAAGCATGAAGGGATGCTGGATTTTCTCAAAGACCTTTTCTGCATTAATTGAGATGATCATGTGGTTTTTGTCTTTCAGTCCATTTATAAGTTTTATGATATTTATTGATTTTCATATGTTGAACTGCATCTCTGGTATGAATCCAACTTGGTCATGATGGATGATCTTCTTGATCTCTGTATGTGGTTTGCAAGTATTTTGTTGAGAATTTTTACATCTGTGTTCATTAATGAAATGGGTCTATAATTCCCCTTTTTGGTTGTATCTTTGCCTGGTTTTGGTAATAGAGTGATGCTGGCTTCACAGAAGGAATTTAGGAGAATTCCCTCTGTTTGTATCCTTCTGAGCAATTTGAATAATAATGGTTGTAAGTGTTTTTGAAATGTTTTATTGAATTCTGCCATGAAACCATCTGGGCCCGGGCTGATTTTGGTTAGGAGGTTTCTTATTACATCTTCAATTTCTTCATATATTATGGGTCTGTTTAAGCTGTTGATCTCTTCTTGGTTGAGCTTTGGTGAAGCCCAGGATTTCAGATATTCATCCATTTCTCCTAGGTATTCAAACTTAATAGAGTATAGGTTTTTGAAGTATTCCCGCATCATTGTCCGGATCTTTTCATTGTCTGTTGTGATATTTCCCCTTTCATCATGGATTGTATTGATTTGGAGTTGTTCCTTCTTTCTTTTGTATCAGATCATTCAGTTCAGTTGTCTCTCTGTTTATTCTTTGCCCGGTTGACCTGTCCAAAGGGCTCAATGGGGTATTGAAGTCCCCTACTATGAGTGTACTGGGGTTAATCTGTGCCTTGAGGTCCTGGAGAATTGTCTTTATAAAGTTTGGTGCACAAGAGTTTGGTGCATATATATTCATGATTGTGAAATCTAGATGGTCAGTTGTTCCTTTGATAAAAATGTAATAGTCTTTGTCTCTTCTGATTTCTTTTACTTTGAAGTCTATTTTGTTTGATATTAAAATAACAACACTTGCTTGGTGAAATTTTTAAAATTTTTGTTATTCTGGATCTTTATCAAACTGTCTAAGAACCCAGCAATTGAAGACATTTTTTAAATTTTGCTTGCGATTTTGTGGAGAAGGACCAGGCTTAGGTGTTCTTGTTTTGGTTCTCTTAAATACTTGATTCGGATGCTGGCTGGGGTGAGATCATCTAAAAGCTCAACTTGAATGCATGATCTATGATCATACACTCCTGTGACTGGCAGTCGATACTGGTTATTGACTGGGAGTTTATCCAAGGAAATCAGCAAAGAGGCCTTTGATACATTCCTCTTAGATTTCTCTGTAGAGCTACTTGACCTTTCTCACAGCATGTTGGTGACATCCAGGAAAGAATATCTTAAGAGAGTGCCACCAGACTGGGCAGGTCAAAGAGAATGAGGTGGTAGGTGTGTGCCTTCTTTGCCAGCTTTAACAGCCTCAGAGGGCTCTGCCCTTCACATTCTGTTGGTCAGAAAAGGCACAGAGTTCAGCCCAGATGGATGGGAGGAATTCTAGTGTCCGCCTGTCACTGGGAAGAATAACTAAGAATTTACAGGTGTCTTCAAATTCCCATTGTATGTGTGTTTACGTGTGTGTGTGTGTGTGTGTGTGTGTGTGTGTGTGTAAGTATATAATTAAGAGCAGATGTGTATAACTTAACTCAAAAGGTGTTTAGAGCCAGTTAAATTTTTACTTGTCCTTCCTATGTATACAGACTTTCTTTAGATTCTGTTGGCCTGCATGAATCAGAAATTTGGAACACCAGGAAATAGATTGGTCAAATAATATTATGTCCTTTTTTTCTGGATTACCTATAATTAGTGGTATGGTGCTGCCTCTTCTGCATTCAGGTGTTGTCTTCAACACTTCAAACACAAGTACATTCCTGTTATAACATTGATTACTTTGAGACTGGAATGGACAGCAATGTTTGAGCTTCAACCTATGCCAAGGAGTCCTCATATACAGTCAATAGCTTCTTTTTGGAAGAGAGGACCATGGTGGCAATAGAAGAGGGATGAAGAAAAAGTATTCTGAGCCCTTCATTTCAGGGCAGAAATTACAGGCCAAAAGAGATACAGCCAAACTTTTCTTTTGCCTTATTTGGAACATGAAGGGGAAAGCTATTCTGAAGATTTTGTAAAAGAATCAATAAACACATGCTCTATAAAGAAGTACTTTTGACACAGAACTTTTTGTCAGCATTATCATCAAATAAAAATAAGCTAATAGAAAGAAAATATGAAACTAAAGATGAAAGGGTCCTTAGAAGCCAAGACTTAGAAATTCTTCTGTGATTTTTGTGTGCATGCGTGTGTGTGTGTGTGTGTGTGTGTGTGTATGTGTGCCTATCACAAGGAAGGAAAACATTACTTTCAGTTCATGTAGGAGACAGTCCAATGGTTAGTTCCAGCCAGTTCGAGTTAAAATATTTAATTTAGTTGACTTTTAACAAATGAAATCACTAAAAATATGCTATCAATTCTTGTACCTAAAGTAAACTAAGTACAAAAATTATGGAATCCTTTGATGAATGGAATAATTAATAATTTGTTTCTTTATTTGTTATTAGTATTAGCTAAATATATATATAGGTAAAATCATATGAAATATTTTTACATGTGAAAAATATGAAGTTATGGAACTTCCAGAAAACTTAATGGCTCTTTACCAAGTAAGCTGATATAAGCTTCTGATAAATTTCAAAATGCTATGAGAAGTATTAATATTACTGTCTCTTCCAATTTTCATACTGGTCTCCTCTTTTTCAACATCCTGTTATAAATTGCCTTGTAAAATTTGTGAGCGTGAACTTAGAGCTTTATGTGTTGTGTTTTAGACTTGTGTCCTAAAAATAGGATTGAATTTGTGAGATGTAACTCTTGGAGACCATGAGTTCTTTCTACGATGCAACAAGTGTGATTCAAATGGCTTTTGAGACTGATTAGTATCAGTACCCTAATTTACTAACTGAGGCTGTAACACAGTCTCCACGCTAGGATGACCAACGTAGAGATAGAATTTTGTCTTATAACTTAGTTATGTTTGATCTCTCTATAAAATAAAATTTCATTCAAAACAACAGTAGCTACCTTTTTTCCTATAAGTTACAAAAGGAGCATAAAATATAATGCTGGAATAGATTAAGACCCTTTCTCTAATTTCAATTTGTCAATCTCTGCTTGACTTAATCACTAGGCTAATTAGAGCTCACTTAGACTCTCCTCTTGGGATCCAAACTTGAGTAGGCCCCGACACTCTTTATGGCTTGCTAACTTGCTGGAACTAATTAGAGTTTTCCTCTAATCGAGTGGTTTTTCAAACCCTTTCTGTTCTCATTCACCTGAAACACACTCACTGTCAAAGAGCATTAATATTAGCATCATGAATTATAATGAGTTAAAGAGGAAGGATGCTTCCCCAAGGTACAGATCAAAACTTTGCTTGGAGTGGGGAGGATAGCTTGAGGTTAGAGAACCATGTTTATTGTGATGTTTACCACCCTACCTAGAAAATTCACTGCTTTTACATGTTCTTCTGTCTCATTTTCCAGAGTTCTGCTGAGACCTTATGTATCCTCTGATGGAGAGGAACCTAACAAGTCAATCTGTAAACACCCAAGCTGTATTTCTTTCCTTAGATTAATGTGATATTTTTGCTATTGTCAAAACAAATTCTTTCTCCTAATAACCTCTGATGATTTGCATATGAAATTTAGAACTACTTCTCTTTTGTTATCTTTGTGTTAGTGCATGTGTGTGTGTGTGTGTGTGTGTGTGTGTGAGACCATATATGTGTGGAGGTCAGAGGGCAGATTGATGCATTTGCTTGCTCCTCACTTTCCACAGTATTTGAAACAAGGTCTCTTGCTGTTTGTTCCTGTGCACAGCAGGATAGTTGGCCTGGAAGCTTCCCTGGGTTCTCTTGCCTATGCCTCCCATCTTACTCTAGGGACACTAGAGTTACAATGTGCACTAACACATTGACATGGGCTCTATAGGTCTCTCAGTTCTTAATGTTTGTGTGGTAACCATTTTACCTGGAGAGCCATCCCCTCAATCCTTCAGCTACTTCTCAAAGAGACTATGCATTAATTATTTCAGGATTGAACATAAACTTTAGCCTCAATAATTCAAGTTACAAGCTTTATGGTGACAGTAAATACAGTGGTTAGCATAGGGGAAAATACATGTTTCTTAAGGAAAATCAGAATTATCCGGATTTGGATGTTATCAGTTATTCAAGGCAAAAGAAGACAAGGCTGAGATGGACCAGAACTTTTGCATTTGTTAGGAAGATTGCCAGAGAAATGGAGAATGCAGGGTATGGTGGTTATATTGATTTCCAATTTGACAGGATCTTGAATGACATGGGAAACAAACCCCTGAGCGAATCTTTGAGGAACTATTTAAATTAGGATAGCCCCTAAGCATGCCTGTGAGATACTATTTAAATTAGGATAGCCTGGGTTAACTGAGGTAGAAGAGCCATCGTAATGGTCGGGGAGAGTGGCACCATGCCACGGACATGGAATCTTGGAGTGAATGAAAATGAGAAAGAGCTGAACACTTACATCCATTGGTCTCTGTTTTCTGATGATGGATGCAGGGTGACCAGATGGCCACCTACCTCTGCCATCATGTCTTCCCTATCTGCTATCACATCTTGCCTGTCATGATGGAATGATCTGCTTGAACTCTAAGCTAGAACATAGCATTCTCTCCTTAGGTGGTGTTCTAGTTTCTCTTCCATTGCTGTGACAAAACACTCTGACCGACACCAACTTGGCAAGGAAAGGGTTTATTCAGCTTACATCTCTTGGGTCACAGTTCTCATTCAGGGAGCCCAAGGCAAGAACTCAGGGCAGGAACCTGGAGGCAGGAGCTGAAGTACAGGCCATAGAAGAATGCTGTTCACTGGCTTGCTCCCCTGGCCCATGCCCAGCTCTTATATGGTACACAACAACCTGCCCAGAGGTGACACCACCCATAGTGGGCTGGGCCTTCCCACATTGCCCAACAATCAAGACAATACTCCACAGATGTTGCCACAGGCCAGTCCAATGGAGCCAATTCCCCAACTGAGGTTCCCTCAACCCAGGTGTGTCAAGTTGATACTAAAGCTATCCAACACAGGTGGGTTTTGTCAAATAATTTGTCACAGGAAGGAGAAGAGTAATTTACATACTGGGAAAGGGGTAGGTTTATTTTAACAGAAACTGAGTACTTCCATTGTAGATATTTACTAAATCATGTGCAGATGCTCAGAGACCAGCAGAGACCAGATCAGGAGACTGGGAAGAAAGCCCATTAGAGATCTGGGTTTACATTTGGCAATCCTAGAAGAATTGATTGAGAAAGCCTTGAGATTAAAACAAGGGTTAGAACCAACATGATAACCATTGCATTGATATAAATGAAAGTTTTAAACAGTTTACCAGGGAGTTCTAAGAAAATGAGAATAAACTATGGGCTCTCTGGAAGCTCCTCCAAGGAAGCACAAAGTCGAGTGCAATAGCCCTGCTTATCTTATAGTCTTGCATATGTAGATGGTGCTGCATCTTCAAGGATCCAAATTACTAGGCTTTCTGTGATAGCTTCAGTCTAACCAAACTGGCATATGTGAGATTTAACTAGTTTACCTGTGAAAATAGAATAGGCTATGTCCTATACAATATCACTGTCATCTTCTAAGGGGATATAGTCTTGCAGTCAATACTTACCTGGCAGGGGAGATGCCATGATCAAGAAGGTGGTTTTCCCAGGGTGAGGCTCACTCATTGCACTTGTGATGTGCTGACCCCTGCAATTTCTTCAAATGCAGGAAACTGAACTGCATAATTTGTGGTAGTGGAGGACTGCGTTCGCAATCTCCCCTGTTTAAAAAAAAAAAAATATATATAACAACATGATAAAAGATTTAAATATTGTATCGTTTTTTAAATATATATATACTTTTAAAATTTTATTTATTTCTTTTATGTGTATGAATGTACTGTCTGCATGCAGGTCAGTGCACCTGTGTCCTGCAATGCCTCAGAGGTCAGAAGAGGGCCTCAGATTCCCCTGGAACTGGAGTCAAAGATGGTTCTCAGCTGCATGTGGGTTCAGGGAATTGAACCTGGGTCCTCTGCAAGAACAGTCAGCGCTCTTAACCTCTCCAGCCCATGTTTTTTAAGTTTTTTTTTTTTTGAGGCAATGTCTCCTTGTAGCCTCAGCTGGCCTGGAACTCCCTATGGCTTGGAACTCCTTGTAAGATCAGGACAGCCTCAGTATAACAGAGAGCCACCTGCCTTTGCCTCCCAAGTGCCAGGATTAAAGGTGTGTATCACCATGTCCAGCTTATGTCTACCTTTTCTTTTTTATTGTATATTTTTGTTGAATTTTTGTGCATTTCATATAACAAACCTTAATCATATTTAGGCCCTCTCCCCTAGCCACACTGCCAACCCCCCCACAGGATTTCATGCATTCTGTCATATATGTTAAAGCCTACAGAGTCAAAAGCTGCATGTATCCATATGCACATTCATCCTCAATGTATTTAGTGTCACTCCCCTAAAGAAGAGCAACTATTTCTCAGACAGCAGTAATCAGTTATGAAGAATTCTTCAGTTAAAGTTAGAGCCTGCTTCCCATTTCCTTAGTTCTATGCTGGGTTTTTGTCTCTTTGAGTCTGTATTCATCTTGTGCGTACTATCACCACTGCTGCATGTTTATATGACCAAGTTCCCAGAAGCCTGGAAGACTGTTTCCTTGTGTCCATGCACCAACCCTGGCTCTTACAATCTACTTCTTAAAATGAGTTCACTTCCCAAAGAGTTGAAGCTCATATTATTTGTAACAGACAGACAGCCTTAATCAATCAGAAAACATTAATTGATTCCTTTTAGTTCTTGAACAGTGACAACACACTCCAGAGATTTTGATGCTGATTTGGGGATATTGATATTAGGACCAAATTTCTTTAAAAATCATCAATAAGTTGAATGACTAATTACCCTGGTTTGCCCAGGACTGAGGTGTTTCCTGGGATATCGCACCTTAGTGATAAAATATAGAAAATACAATGCCAAGGAAGACATGTGAGTCATCCCAATATCACCTTTGGGGATTGTCCCATCTGTGATTCACACTGCGTCAAATATGCTGAAGACCAGTGAGATTCTTTTGTAAATGCATATGCTTCTGTGAATCCTCATTTTATCCCTCCAAGATCTTAATTTCATGGAATTAATATTCTTTTAGGACACGCAGGCATTTCTTACAGGAGAAGGGGACTTGAGTTATTACATATGTACTTCCCTGCTGGTTAGGGTTGGGGAAGTACAAGCCAAGTAAGGAACACTGCCTATGGAGATTTTTAATGTAGAGCAGGGCTTCATTTGCTGGCTCTAATTGAATTACTTCTTTTTCTCTTTGCTTTATGGTCTGCCTTCCATGCAGATATTTTTGGAATGTAGGATTAAATAATTCATGATTTTCTTATTATTGGCTTAGGTATAGTTGCCATTTCTTGAGTTGATTATACTCCTTTGAGGGGGCTTTCATAGTCACCTCATAGGCCATATGCAGAACTTAAAGATAAGAATTTGGCCAAGTAACTAGGCATTGTACAGACAGGGCAGCAGGGGCACAAATAGCTTAGGTGGTTCATGTCGAATCTTGGAACCACAGGACTACTCTGCCAAAGGTTTCCTAATTTTCTTTGTGTTCCCAGTTGCTCCAGCAGCCTGGGGAAGCCTAGAATCCTTCTCAGAATAACGATTATGATATATGAAACAACCAGTTAGGATTACAAAAGAAGACAGTTTTATTGATACAGCTATCAAAATGTTAGAAATAAACTTTATGATTTAATAATGTTTCTTTATGAAATTAAACAGTGCTGTCTCTTGCTGGTTCTAGTACCTCTGACCCTTTCAATGCCATTATTGCTGACATTCTTCATAAAAGGCTACCTTAAGTTTGGTTCCTTAACTTAAACAGCCTTGTTATTCCCATGGAGAAGTGGGGGGGGGTTGTTTACTCTTCTTTTGAATCTGGGCTGTTTTCAGTGACTTGTTTGATCGACAGAATGTGTAGTGGAGTTCAGGGAGTTCAACAGCTAGAATAAGAACACTTGCATTGGAATACTCTTACCCTGCTTGCTCCTGATTTTCCCTTTATGGAATACAACTTTGAGGCTATGGGAATAAAAAACCAGTGGAGCGCCTGAGCTTGTCATACTGGTTAAAAGTCCCACATAAGCTTCGCCAGGAGTCAATATTAAGTTCCAGCTATGCAAGTGACATAGTCTTAGACATTTAAGCTGGTTGAGTCTAGTAGTAGGTCATGCTAACAAACCCGAAGATTGCATTCTTTTATCCCAAAACATTACAGTTCTCCAATTAAACAGCACTCCTTTAGAATAGGAACCAGTGTTAAGTTCATTTGGTTCACACATGTATATGCAGAGACATTGGCCCATACATCCAAAAGATCTAATGGAAGTATAAACATCTCTCAAACTGATTTTTTTCCCAAACTGATTTATACCTTCCCTGTCACATCCATTTCCGTGGTGTGTGCATTATTAGAGCATAGTTCAGAAATCACACATTCATTGAGCGTTTATTAACTGGGCATATAATTTATTATATAACAGGTATTTTGCCTTAGGACGGTGATGAAATGATAAGCAAACCATTTCTAATGCAAATAAAAAGACAGGTAATGACACATGTGTTTATAAATTAATAAAATTAACAAATGTGCTATAGGAATTTTTCACAGAGAGCTGAAGGAATCTGGGTTAGAATGAAAGTGAATTCAATTATAGCCCATATTGTAAGATCAAAGCACCACTTAGATGTCATAAAATTAAATTTAATCAGCATTTCTCAGTGTTCCCCATGATACTAGTTCCGTGTAAGCATTACATGGGAAAGAGATAAATATGTTAAATAAATGTAGAGAATTTTGACTAAGCAGAAATAAACAAAATTATTTGCATTTAATCTTTTGAAAGCCTATACACACATATAAATATATACACATTGTTTAGTTTCCAGAGGGATATATAATATCCTATATATATATGCTATTTTTGAATATATAATCCTTTACTTAATAGAGTAGTTCACTATGCCAATGTTGGAGAAACACTTTGAGAACAATACAGTCACAAATCTAATCTAATAAAATTATTGCATGAAGTTAGATATATCTAAGTTATTACTAAAATCAAGATTTCAATGAACTAGAAAGATCAGAAAAGTAGAAATATAAGAAAATATGTATTTCATGATGCCAGGAAGGTAGACTCCTATCTTCTTTTTAAAATACATATTTAATTTTTATGCATTTGAATATTTTGCCTGCATGTTTGTAGTAGGTGCACCCATGTACACAATGCACACAGAGGTCAGAAAACACCATCAGATCCTTCTGAACTAGAGTTAAGAATGGTTGATAGCTGCCAGGTGAGTGCTGGGAATTGAACCTAGGTCCTGCAAGAGTAGCCAGTGCCTTTAACCTCTGAGTCATCTCTCCAGCCCCTGACTTCTGTCTTCTTAATGTATCATATGTGGTTTCTTTTACAAACCACCCCATAGTTGACAATCATTGCTGGAATTCCAAGTACAACAACCATATTCCAATCTTCAGACAGGAAGAAAACTCTTTTTATAAGTCTTATAAGATGCTTACATTTTATTGGCTTAAACATAATCAGAAGGCCATAAGTAACGGCAAAGGAGGCTGAGAGCTATAGTCTTTCAGCCAAATTATGGTGTATTCAGCTGAAAAATAATTTTGTGACTGAGGAAAGAAATAAAAGGCTTAAGAGACTCGGGACTGGAGAGATGGCCTAGTGGTTGAGAGCGCCGGCTGCTCTTGCAGAGGACTAGGGTTCGATCCCCAGCACTCACATGGCAGCTGAAAACCGTTTGTAACTCCAATTCCAGGAGAACTCCAGTTCCAGGGGAATCTGATGCCCTCTTCTGACCTCCGTGGCATTGCACCAGATGGGTGCACAAACCGACATGCAGACAGTACACTCATACACATAAAATTAAAAAGAAAAGTGTTAAGAGACAACCGGCACTCTCTGCCACAGTTTTCTCTCATTTTACATACGTGGAAAAGGAACCTAAAGAAGCATGTACAGAAAAGACCTCCAACAACAGAGGCAGCCCAGAGATAAGTGGCCTCAGTTCCTTGAACATGTTAGCTGCATTGCACTTCCCCTCTGAGGGAGAAAGGAAAACAGAAAGGGCCAGGGTGCTGTGAAACACTTCCTCAAATCTTTATTGGCATTTGTATTTTTTCCTTTTGATAAATGTCCATTCAATAATTAGCTCGTTTATTAACTGGATGACTTACTTTGGATATTCAGTTTTTATAGCTCTTTATATATTCTAGGTATGAATCCCCTGGTTAATGTACAGTTGGCAAAGATTTCTTCCTCTTCTGTAATGTGTCTCTCCCACGTGGCTGATTGTTTCCTTTGCTGCGCTGAAGTGGGATTTCATTTGTCAATTCTTGGGATTATTTCCTGTGCTATTGGAGTCTTTTCAGACAGTCCTTTGTCTACATTGTAAAGTGTTTGCTTTATATTTTCCTCTAGCATTTTCAAAGTTTGAAGTGTTATAGTAATATCTTCAATGGTATTTGAATCTTAGCCACTAGGGAAGTACAAATTAAGGTGCTTTCAGTTTCCATCTCACATTGGTCAGAATGATTATCATAAGAAGACAAAAAATACTAGTAAGAGTGTAGAGAAGGAGATGGAGTCAGTGATCTCAGCACTGAGGACACTGAGATGGAGCCTGCGATCTCAGAACTTTTTGGAGCAAAAATATAAAATAAAATAAAAAATAAAAAATAAACTAAAGGGAACAACAGCAACAAAAAGACTTGCTCAAAGAATTTACCAAACTGTAAACTTCTGCATCAAAAAAGTTAAAAAAAGACTTGAGATAAAGATACAAGACAGAACTTAACATGGCAGAATGCATGAGTATGAGGGTGGGTCATGGTTGGGGGAAGGTCATAAACTTGATTAAGAAATATTGTATGAAATTCACAAAAGCTCAATAAAAATTAAGGAAAAAATGTGGAGAAGAGAAATACTTATATACTGCTGGTGATGGGGGTAAAGTGATCAGCCGTTATGGAAATCCATGTGGAGGTTCCTCAGAAAACTAAAGACAGAACTTCCATCTGACTCTAAAGTACTCCTGGTATCGACCTAAAGGAGTCTAAGTTAACATATTGTGGAGCTACTTGCACATTCACATTTATTGCAGCAGTATTAGCAATAGTCTGGAAATGGAACAGTTCTAAATGTCCATCAACAGATGAATGGATAAAGATAATGGGGTAAATATGCATAATGGATCTTTATTCAGCCATAAAGGAAATTAAATCATGATGTTTACAGAAAAATGGGTAGAACCAGAGATCATTTTGTAATGCATAATAAGCTGGTTTTAGACTTTATGCTTTCTCTTATATATGCACAATCTAGATTTTAATTTCTATATGTATACTTGCATGTATGTGCCATGTGAATTTTGTGTATATGTATATATGCATGTGTGAGTGTGTGTGCATGTGTGTTATTAAGATATCAAATTTAAGACAATGAGAGGAGAGGAAGAGATCTTAAGGGAAATAGAGGGGGAAGGAGAGAAGAGAGGGATATATGTGATAAAAACTGGAGGGGGTGTTATTTGGGGGGGATGTAGGGGATCACCAAGAGGGGGACCTGGGAAGGGGAAAAATTAGACCAAAATACAATGATGTATACACGTCATAATGAATGTATTACTTTGTATACTAACTTAAAAATATAATTTAAAAAGGAGAAAATGGTTGTATTGATATTGCAGATAATGCCATTGCAACGTTGATTAAAAATATCTTATTTTTTCTTTAAGGATTTTATATATTTTATTCCTATTCGGACCACACCCTAGCTCTAAATCCATCTTACTACCCCTGCCCAACTTCATGTTCTCTATTATTTTCTAAGGCCTATCAAGTCTAACTTGTGTCCACAAATGTTCTTTGGTGTGTGTCCAACCCCTGGAGCCTGATCAACTTACCTAACATCATACTCTTAAGGAAAACCAATCTCTCTCTCTCTCTCTCTCTCTCTCTCTCTCTCTCCTGCCCTATTGTCTGGAATTCTTTCACCACCTCTAGCTCTTTCAATCTTCATCCCCTCTTCTGCAATGATTCCTGAGCCTTGGGAGGAGAGGCTGAGATAAGCTAAGAGCTGAGCACTCTGCTGTCTCTTACTCGCTGCTTGTTCATCATTTGTGGTGTCTGTGTTAATCACCATCTTGTTCAGGAAGAACCTTTTCTTATGAGAGCTAACAGATGCATTAATTTGTGGGAATAACATAAATCATGATGAGTCAGTTTAATATTCTATCCATTTAGCAGCATAATAGTAGGTTCTCTGCTATAGCCTATCACCTGTCAAGTCACAGGTTCCTGGGCCTGATAAGAGTGTCAAGTACTGGGTGCGTGGCGCATGCCTTTAATCCTAGCATTTGGGAGGCAGAGGCAGGTGGATCTCTGTGAGTTCAAGGCCAGCCTGGTCTACAGAGCGAGTTCCAGGACAGCCAGGTTGGCAGGGAGACCCTGTCTCAAAAAGGGGCTGGAGAGATGGCCTAGCGGTTAAGAGCACCGACCACTCTTGCAGAGGACCCACATGACAGCTGAGAACCATTCTTAACTCCAGTTCCAGGGGAATCCGACACCCTCTTCTGACCTCCTCGGCATTGCACGACATGAGTGCACAAATCTATATGCAGACAGTATATTCATACACATACAAAAATAAATGTAAAAAAAGACCAAAAAAAAGTGTCAAGCATGGTCTCTGGACTCTATCTTGTGAAGCAGGCCTCACATCCAATCACAGTCATGCCGCTCTTGTACCAGTGAGCAAACCTTGCCAGGCCAGTTGTTATTACAGCTTGTAGGGTTTAGAGTAAAGATCAATGATTACTTTTCTCTTGATAGCATGCACAGCAGCTTCCAGAACTATGAAAGTTAGCCAGTAGAAGTGAAGCTTTGAGGCCAGTACCTGCTTGATTCTCCTTGTTTGTTCTATGACTCATGTATATAGCATCTTCAACAATACCATCTTACTATCAATTTTGGGCAGGTTACGAAGCGCAATGACAATAGCTAATATCATTTATAATCTGTGGGACTGCCATGGTTAGCAATTGCAAAAGTGAGCATCCATTACTGCACTGGGCTTTTTATTTGCTAGTCTGTAGTATGTGGTAGGGGCACTGCCTCTCCATTGTAGGGGAACTCCATTTAATCTCTTTTAATACTGTATTTGTATATACTGTAAGAAGCTTCTGCAATAGCAGGTTTCCATATGACTTTTTCAAAAGGCCTTTATTGCTAGCTATTCCTCCCCCATACTCCTTCTTCCTGCTCTCCCATTCGTCATCGCATTTGACCCTTCCCCCTCCATTACTCCTTTTCCCCTTTATATCACTGTATTCTATTACCTCCCCTCTCATAAAGCACCCCAATGTGTTTCAATTGGAAAATCCATTGATGTCAGGAAACTTGCAGTGTTGATTTTAAACTATCAAAACTATGTTAAGATTCTTTCTACTTCAGTCACAAAGGTTATTATGGAGAAAACCCAACCAGCAGCAACAAATGCTGGGAAGGATGGGAGGGGGTGGGCTTCATCACTACAGGTAAGAATATAAATTTTGTATAGCCATTATGGAAATCAGTGAGGGTTTTTCTCAAAAACCTAAAACTAGAGTCACAGCCCTACTCAAATAGGTCTTTTTTTTTTGTGCAGCCCAGATGCCCATCAGCCTATGACTAAATAAAATAAAATGAAGATAAGCACAATGGAGTTTTATTTGGATATAATGAAAAATGAAACTGTGTCATTTTCAGGAAAATGGATAGAACTGTAAATCATCATGTTAAGTGAAATTAGCCAGACTCAGAAAGTCAGACACTGCACATTTTCTTTCTCTCATCTGTGGCATTGAGAGGGATTAAAGGTAATGGAAATAAAAGGCATACCATTAAAGATGAAAGAAGGGAAGAGATGGGGGGGGATGTGGATGAGGAGGAGCAGTACAGAGCCAGGGGATGGATCATGGATAGCACGCCTGCTATGCACCAGAGTTTGCCTTCCCAGAACTCATGGAAATGCTGGACAGATTTGGTTCCTCCTGCAATCGCATTACTCCAGAGACAGAGACAAGGGAGTAGCTCAAAGTTCAGTGAGAGAGCCTGCCACAACAAACAAACTGGAGAGCAAGTGAGCGGGAAAGAATCCCAACGTCAGAGTCATACATGCACACATAAGCATACCTACACCACCACACGGGCACACACACACACACACACACACACACGAGCATAATAGAGGGGCATACATGATCAAATGTACCGTGTGTATATATATATATGGAAATGTAAGAATGAAACCTCTTTATATAATTAATATTACTAAAAGAAAAAAAGGAATCATAGCCCCAGATTTAGAAATGAACAGTCCTTGTTTAGCATCATACTGTTTTTTTTTTTTTGTGTGTGTGTGTGTGTGTGTATGTGTGTGTGTGTAAGAAAGAGAGCTTACTGTGTGTAAGAGAGAGAGCATACTCTGTGTGTGTATGTGTGTATGTGTGTGTATGTGTGTGTGTGTGTGTGTAAAAGAGAGTGAGAGATAGAGAGAGAGAGACCCACTTTGACTAGGTTCATTATTCAGGTCATCCTTCTGTCTGTCAGGCTGCTGTGCACCTCAGGGCCTGCTTGCAGTTTACTACTTTATCCTCACTTTTCTTCATCTGTAGCATCAGTGATGCTCTGCAAGCCTTGGAACCCATCTGAAGCCATCTGTTTGCCTGTCTTTATTTACATGATAAAACCACCTGATGGCATTTCAAGTCTGGAGAAAGAACACTGCTCTTGTACTCTGCTGTTTTGCTTTTTCTTTTCCTGTTCAGTGGCGGTGGGCTAACCCATCTGATTGGATTTTACAGACAGCAGCAGTGTGTGGAAAGGAGGTATCTGCAAAGCCCTTGCAGGGAAATTTGCAAAACTGATGCATGTTCTGCCAGACAGGCCTGAATGGGCTGTGCTCAGCAGTACAAATGGTAGGCTTCTCTCTGTTGTTTTCCAGAACATTTTTTGGCCCTCATGGTGTGTTCTCTCTTTGAGCCTCCATTATCAGCATAGCTCCAGGATAGTAGCTTGGGAGGACCATCTTCTTCATAGATCTAAACAATGAGGGTATGGAGGGCAGCTTCCATCCACTGGCTCTGACATTGGTAAGTTTAATCCTTACCACAATAGTAATTTTTCTTGATAATACCCAAAGGAAGAGGAAGTGGACATCATTTAATGAAGACACACATCTTATAAATAGGATTTGAGTTTAGCAAGCCATCTCTGGCAAGAGAATGGTTAGGTACCTCTATATCTATTGCATTGTATTGCTGTCTTTTAAATCCTTTGGGGGAAAACAAATAAATGAAAACCATTTTCAAACAGCAAATCCATGTCCGAGACCTCTGACTTCTGGTAATATCAGGAGAGCTTGTTGAGGAGGGGTTATCCTGGGTGCTCAAGACTTCCCCTTGCCCCTTAGGGTGAGTATCCTTCCTCTAGCACTCACCCCTTAGGTTGAGTATCCTTCCTCTAGCACTCTGATTCTCCCAGGCTACTTTTCTTAGACTCGAAAGAGTACCAAGGCCTTGTTGGTCACTCATATTCTCCTTGACACTCACATTAAAGCTGGGAGCTAATGGGTGTGTTCTCTTATCTAGACAGGATTGATGGCTTAAACTCTTGTTGACTGCACAGATGCACAACATGGGCTTGGGCACTTTACACCATCACTATTCTTGATCACTTTTCTAGCCTCTCTTTTTCTCCATTGGTTGATTTATTTTCTATAATAGCAAGCTACTATGGACAAGCCGGCAATGTAGGGGAGATGGGGAGATGGGTCTGGCTTGTGTTAGCTGTTTAATGCAAGGCCCTTCTGACATGAACTATGAAAGAGAACCTTGGAACAACACACAGCAAACACTGGAACTTTTGTGTTTATTCAATTAATCCTAACCTTTGAAAATTTTCCATTCATTCTAGTTTGTTTTCTGTTGCTGTGATAAACACCATAACCAAAAGCAACTTGGAGAAGAAAGTTTGTGTTTGTTTTTCCATCATACACTTTCAGGTCACAATTCATCATTTAGGGAAATCAGGCCAGAAACTTGGCAGGAGCTTGAAGCAGAAACCATGGACTAATGCTACTTACTGCCTCCTCTCTGCCTTGCTTTGTTAGTTTTCTTCTATAGCCCAGGCTCAATGCCTAGTGATGTCACCCACAGTGGGCTGGGCCCTCCCATATCAGTCACTAATCAAGGCAATCTTAGATATATCCACAGGCCAATCTGATTAAGGCAATTCTTCAGATGAGACTCCCCCTCTCTACTTGACTCTATGTCGTCAAGTAGACAATGAAAACTAACCAAGATACTATTTAATGTATTTTATTATGTAAGTAGTATTTATTGCATTATATTTTGCCATGTGGGTATAATTATCAACTTATCAGTATATTAACAAGTGAAATAATAGAGAAGACATGATTAATATTTTATTTTTCTAGTGAAGGTGTATTTAAGCATTTCTTAGTTGTTAACAAACAGATATGATTTCTATAGCATATGGCCTGCATGCTGGCCCATCAACCTTGCTGGTCTCCTCCTGTTTCAATCTGAGTTTTGTAATTACAGACATGCCCCACTTGTCTATACTTGGTTTCCTCTCTTTCTCCATCTCCATTTCTTTTATCTTCCCTAGACATTTTTCCATCATATACCCTACTCTGAAATTATCATTTACTTTTATATTACCTTAAGGTCAAAAAAAATATCACTCTGCTTTGTATATCTACCACACAGTAATATAGGATTTTACATGCAGTAGGTGCTCAATAAGTGCTAGAGGAAGAAAATGAAAGACTGAGGGGGCTGGAGAGATAGCCTAGCAGTTAAGAGCACTGACTGCTCTTGCAGAGGACCTGGGTTCAATCCCCAGCACCCACATGGTGGCTGAGAGCCATCTTTTAACTCCAGTTCCAGGGGAATCCAACACCATCTTCTGACCTCCACAGCATTGCACAACATGGGTGCACAAACCTACATGCAGACAGTACATTCATACACATACAAAAATAAATAAAAAAAAAATCTAAAAAAGGAAAGACTGAGAAGTAAGTACCAACCCATCATTCCCTCAAAGTGTTCCCAGAGATTTGGGGAAATCAGTGCAGAATATTTCACACCTAGAGAATCTTGGTGAACTAGGAACAGGCAGTCAAGTAGGAGGTGGGGTCTTGGGGGTTGTGCTGCAGGACCTGGTTGGGGACTCATTCAACATAGTATTTGTTTAGCAACCCTAGGGCAGAACCTTGCTCCTTTCGAGGATTCTCCATGCCAGAGAGGGTGGGTTCCTTCTCTTTCCTTTGTGGAGTTCTCAAGTATTCCCAGTAGTTGCCTCTCATTTCCTTCACCTCTGGGTAAAGGGTGGCCTTTTATTTAAGCTCCTGCACACAGCTTGCCTCCTTCCTCCTCCCCATCCCTTCCACCTGAACGGTTGATGGGCCTCCTGTGGCTCAGCACCTGAGGGCCTGCTGGGCCTGGTGTTATTTTGGCAATCAGGAGTTTAGATCTCTCTGGGGATTCACTGTCTTCCCAGCCTCCAGGCCTCCTGTGGCTTAGCATCCAGTATTTGACACACCTCCTGTGGTTTTAGCTAGGGAGCAGCTTGTGGATCTTCTGTTTGCTGTGAAATAGTCTCAGAGGTTACCTTTTCTCATTTGCATAGTGTGAATGCACCTGTTTCTGTTTGTTTTCCTTTTTGCAGTGAAACTATAAAGAAAAAGTGTAAATGAAAAACCTTGATGCCAGTAGAATTATATTGTTTGGAGTAAGAAAGGCTTAAGTCCCAGGACTGGTAAATAAAATCTGTGACTGAGTGACTAGAGAGGGCCAGTCCTTCTTCCAATCTCCTGGTATACCTACTTGGTGTGTATTTAATGAGATATTACCAATCTGAATGATTCAAATACCTTATAACACTTTTAAAAATTATCTTATTCATCAGAAAGCATTACTCAAGGGAAAGCTTTAGGCAAAGAAATCTGCCCATGGTGGTACATGAAGGCTAGAAGGGAAATAGTTGAAAAATGTTAAACTGCTAAAGAGGGCATTTACTTTTTTTTTTTTCTGGGAAAGCAGCAGTTTGTATGGAAATCACAGCTTTTATACATTAAGTATGGTTATAAGTGTTTTCCCTAAAGCTGTGTAAGAAATGTGGGTGCCCCTTCCCCCAAAGGAAGAGGCACAGAACTACAGACTCATGTGGTTTCCTGCCAAGGGTTTTCAGGTAACAAAGAGAAGGCAGAGACTAATCATTTCCCAGGAAATGTAAGATTTTTTTATAACATTTTTGCCACACTACACAGCCCAAGCCGGAGGAGATTTCAGCCACAACTTTTACAGACTGTACTCCCCCAAGGTCTTCTTTTCCCGGTTCCAGTTCACCATCTCCATCACAGGCAAATAAAACATCAGTTTTCATTAATAAGGATTATGGTACTCAAATCTACTGCTGCATAGAGAACACCCGAAAAACGGAAAAGAAATCTATTTTTGCTCATGACTTTGGAGGTGTCAGTTCAAAGCTGAGAGCCTTAGTCACAGAAATTAAGGCAGAAATATCACAGGAGAAGGGCATGCTAGAGGAATGATGCTCACCTTGTGGTGGTCCAGAACCAGAGAGAGTGGAAGGGGCAACAACAAAGTATTCCTTTCAAAGGCATGACCTACCACCTTCGTTTCAGCCCACCCCATGATAATCCTTTTGCTATGAATTCATCATGTGTAGAAGTTCCTAATCTTTAACATGTATTGGGAGAAAATGAGATGATTTTAAAGCACTAGTGACCTACGTTTGGAACCAGCTCTACAAGTGGTCCTGAAATAGGGTGTCCATGAACTACACATTTGAAAAACCTTGGCTAATGTTAGAGTAGCAGAAAGCCCTGTAAGAGCTGTAAAGTCTCTGGTCTGGATAAATACCTGCCTTTCCAGCTGTTTCACTGGACAGTCACTTGATCAAAGGACCACCCCTAAGAGTGGGTTCGCCTTTAGTAATGCTAAATAGAGGGTCTGATACCTAGTACTTAAAGAGCTTAAGAGACAGTGAACTTTTCCTGCCTGGAATCCTGCCTCCTGGGCCCCCCATGGAGATGTGGATCTGTGAATTCTCTAGAAAAGGGTAATCCATCTCCTTTTCCTCTTTATATCTCTTTTCTAAGCATGCTTTCTCTAACATTGGGTGACCCCAGCATCTTCTATTTTTTACTTTTTCTCTCAAGCTTCTCCCTGCCATGTGGCTGCCAGTGTAATATGTGCCTGACCTCCATGAAGGCTATCTAAACCTGCAAGTCTTCATGATTTTTTTTTAAATTCTCTATTCAATTATCCTAATACTTCCACTTGAGTCCATTCCTAAATTATTTTATTAATGAGACTAAGAACCCTCTAGGGGATGCTCTTTCTCCTTGGTATCACTTAGACACTGAGACACATCATTTGGGTCCCAGCACTTGGGAATACTGAGTAGGAATTGAGTTCAGGTCTCTTCCATTCCCTTGTTTTCTTTAGCTGGTCTTCATATTAGTGTATGTCGTGAAAGATCATAATTTTCCTGTTTATCTTATTCATCAAATTTCCTATCATTATTGGAGATTCTTAAGATTACTATCAGACTTCTGTAATTGTATTATTTAAAAAAAAACCAACATAATGTAAGGTTATGGCGTGCTCCCCCCCCTCCAGAAATGAAAGGCCACAAGGTTTAGGCTCTCTGGAGCAAAGTTTAATTCAGGGTAGCCGGGGGGTGGGGGTGGGCTAGGCTCAGGGGAAAGATAGAGCCAGCACTGAATGGCATCTGGCTTGAGAATTTAAGGGAGAAAATGGGAGTGGGATTCAGTGAGAGTGGGGTGGGTAGTACACTTTGCAGGAATCTGGCTTTTGAAAGGCAGAAGATTCCTGAGTAATTGGTGATGGCCCATTTTAGCATAGCCAAAGGCTAGCCTGGTAGAGCAGGTTCCTGGGCGCCTCCTAGGTGTCTCTGCATTCCAATGGGCTTCTGGAGCTCACATCCTGACATTCCAGCCTTTTGTTTCTATAGGAAAGAGGGCAGAGGCCTGTCTTCTTTAACTGCTTCAGAGCTGATCAGGGGCAAATTCTTGGGGGAACAGCTGTCAGGCTGCAGGGTTAGAATCTGCTTTCCCATTTTGACTGCTTGGGATGCTCTGCCTGGTGGGTTTGGTCCAGATCGATAGTGGCCAGTACTTAGTGGACGTTTTCTCTGCAACTGAAAAGACAAGCCAGTTGAGTCTTACATGAGCATACCAGTGCAGGGACTTCACAGTACCAACAGGGGGCTACTGGGTGCATTAGCAATTGGAGGGTCCCTGTCTAGGGCATGCAGAGGGAAAAAGGACGTGTACCCTGGTTTGAGAAATTGGAAAAAGTTTTAGTATGCAGAGCTCTAGAATGAGGGCCAGCTTTAATACACAGTGCTCCAGAATGAGAGCCATAACCATAAGAAAATAAAAGGTGGTATTTTCTGGCATGGCACACTAAATCTGTCACTTATCTCTGAGATATTTTCTTTTTTTATAATACTTTTTAAAATTTTATTTATTTATTTATGTGTATGAATGTACTGTTTGCATGTAGGTTTGTGCACCCGTGTCGTGCAATGCCACGGAGGTCAGAAGAGGGTTTCAGATTCCTCTGGAACTGGAGTTCTCCTGGAATTGGAGTTACAGATGGTTCTCAGCTGCCATGTGGGTGCTGGGGATCAAACCAGAGTCCTCTGCAAGAGCAGTCGGTGCTCTTAACCACTAGGCTATCTCTCCAGCCCCTCTCTGAGATATTTTCTAACATGACATAGTAGATTCCTAACTTGGCACAGTAAGTCTCTCACCTATCTCTCTGGTAATAATCTATTTCATTTTCTCTTCTTTAGATTACAGTTTCCTGTTGGGGTGTTTAAAACCACACAGATAAATGAAGTTTGTTTTGGTGTTAAGGTCAATTGAAGTTCTGGTCCTTAAGGGGTCACTCAGGCCTTGTGCCTGGCTCTCTTCACCAGTTCCATCTATGTGAGGACAAAGTCAGGCCTTGCTTGACCAGAGATTCCCTTTGAAGCATGAGGAGTCTCTCCTCTATATGGACTTTCCTCCTTTGACTGGACACTGGCAGGATGAAGTCCTTTTAAATGAATCTCCAAGATTTCCCTGGCGTGGGATGATGGTGACTTGCTGCCACAGGACATGCACAAAGTTGTGGATGCAGGACCCTAGGACCCAAGTCAACCTCAGAGGGTAGTGGCCAAAATATTGTCCCCTCAAATCCCTCTTGCCAAATCAGATTGGAGCTTTAAGTGTGGTTGATAAACCTCCAAGAGGATTGTTTGAATTAATTTGGTACTTTAATTACCATATAACTCCTAAAGCTTGAACATTGACTTAAGCATGGTTAATAAATTCTTAATTGCTGTGGCAAAAATATTCTGACTAATAATAAAAGCTCATGGTAGGAGCCTGGTAGTGGCTGCAGCACAGGCTAGGAAAGGATGCTATTTACTGGCTTGTGTTGCTGGCTCATGTTCAGCCTATTGTATACAATATAGAAATATCTGGCCATGAATGGCATTGTCCACAATGGGCACAGGCCAGTCCAATGAAGGCAATTATTGAGTCTCAGCTCAGGTGTATCAAGTTGACATTAAACCTATGCAGTAAGTCTTCTACAATTTGTTCTTTAAGGTCTACAAAGGTCATTTAGGTACTCAAAGTACAATGATTTAAACCATGCAAGGCAAAAATTTTCTAACATAGCCCATGAAACAAACCCAAGATAATAAAGAGGTTAAAACCAGTACCTTCTCAAATGAAGGCCATGTCACTTGTCCCCAGATTTTGAATTATAGCTTTGAAAAGGAAAAGGAAGGGGGGGGCATTGTCGCATACCAGCAGCAGGCAGATAATACTTAGGGCTCACCCAAATTGGTTACATTCAGACTGTCCGTGTGGTCACTGAAAGTAAAACCTAATTTCTCTTAAAAATACTAAAAGTAACATGTGCAAAGTATAACAGATATACAAAACAATTTTAGTATATATGGGTAAATCTATATATGTCTGTTTCACTTGAGGCTGTAACTAGGTATATAGTACCTGGTAGGTGGAACACAATTTCTTGTATATGCCGTAATTACATTATAGAATTCTTAAAAGTGAACAGTAATTCATGCATACTCATAAATAATGTTCTAATACATAAATTTGGTGATGACACTTTGTCCAATATAAAACCCCCAAACCAAAATTGTGAAAGGATCAGAATATGCCATTAAATAAATTGCAAGAGAATTAGAATATAGATATATAGCATTAGTTATTATAAGGTCTGATGTAAATTCAGGCTTCCAGCCACGTGGTCTTGTTGTGGCTCAGCAGAAATGGGGCAGCCACAAGATGGCAGCTGAGGAATGGGCGTGGCTGCCACTCCCTTCTGTTTGAAAAAAGCCTGTGGTAGTGGCCGCAGAGCATGGCATGGTGGTGCAGAGGAGGGGGAAAAACCACATGGCAGGGCAGCTGTGCGGCAGACTGGGGAGAGGAGAGAGCTGTAGGAAGGAAGGTTTTTTAGCCTAAGAAGAAAGGGGAATGGAATGGAGGATGAGTCCTCTAATGGGAGGCTGGTCAGAGACTCCAGGTCTGGAGAGTCTCTGAAGTGGAATGGGAGGCTAAAATGAAGGAAGAATCAGAGGGAAGACAGGCAGAGAGAAGGAGGGAGAAGGAAGACGGAAGGAAGCAGGAGAGAGTAGGAGAGAGCAGAAAGCTGTACTGCCTTTGCATGGGAACAGGAACCCAGTTCAAGCCTGTGTATTCAAAACAATGAAGGGCTAATGCTGAGAAAAGCAGAGGAAGAAGGGAGGAAGTACAAGGGGAATGAAGTGGAGAGAGAGAGAGAGAGAGAGAGAGAGAGAGAGAGGCACAGAGAGAGAGAGAGAGGCACAGAGAGAGGTGCAGAGAAAGGAGAGAGAACTGCTGGGGTAGCCACAGCTGGAGCCATGGGAGGAGGGGTAGGGTCTAGTGGAGAGCCTAGGTCTGCAACGTCCAGGTCAAAAGCAGAGGTGGAGTTCTGGTCTAGTGTATAGGGAAGGGGATGGGAGGCTTCCTTAGTTGTCTGTGACCTGAACCTGGGTGTTGCTGATTTGGCAAGAAGAACCTGATGAGGGTGGCAAGAGGAGTAGAGAGAGGGACATGAGCATAGGGCAAATAATGCCTGTATACAAGCATTCTGACCATTTACCAGAGCGCTGGCAGAAGTCTCTTAAAGCTGTGAGAATTTGGGGATCTAAGGTACCTGTCTCAGGCCAGACAATATTGTTAGATAATTGATATCCTGGCCAGATAGTAGAGCAGAGTCTCTTAAGGACCTTAGGGTTAATTTCCTTGGAGAGGTTAAATTCTCTTAAAGAGTATAGGAGACACTCCAAGGGTGTGAGGCCCAGGGCCTCTCCTTTAGAGTGTGAGGCTCCCATATTAGGGCTTAGAGGATAAGGAAGAGGGGAGAGGAAGAGAGGAAGAGAGAGAGGGAGAGGGAGAGGGAGGGAGAGAGAGAAAGAGAGAGAGAGAGAGAGAGAGAGAGAGAGAGAGAGAGAGAGAGAAAAGAGGTCTGTAGGAAGGAAATGGATTCTTTTTAGTCACAGAAAGCACCCACCCAAGTGCTAAGGTGTGTCCGCCCTAGTTCAAAGTGGGCACTCAAAGACCCTGGGTCCATGTGACCAGTGTGGGAGTCTCTGAAATGGGGGCCTGCAGGTCTGTGAATTCAGCATCCCAAAATCACAGAGGAGGCCAAAATTCGGGTCTAGATTCTGTCCCCAGCATCCTGGTAGATAGACAACAATCTGGACGGGAAAAATTGGGGGGAATCCCTGATTTTGCAGGCACTCAGGGATCCAAAAGGGAATGTCTATAATGGGAGACTAAAAGGAATGGAAGAAGAGGATCAGAGGGAAGGCAGATGGAAAGCAGTAGTTAGGACGGGAAGTGTCGAGGTAGAGGGGACAGCTGGGGGGGGGCAGAGCACAGACAGGGTTACACAGAAGGTAGGGGTGGGAGATAGAATCTCCCCTCACTCAGGTGCCCATCTGGCTGGCCACCCGCGAGGCGACTTAGGAAGTCTTACCATGAGGGCCACATGTATAAACCCCATGCTCAGTCATCACAAGTATGATGAGTGCCCGATGAGGTTAAATGACTTCGGGGGAACCGCAGGTTGGGGCCTAGTCAGATTCCATAGCCCGAGAGCTGTGGAACCATAACACGCACTCTTAACTCTCACGCATAGTCACACGGGAACAGAGTAGGGTAGGATAAGAAGACGAGAGAGGGTACCTTTAGCTGAATGCTGGTGGGTGCTGTCTTTAGCCTGCGCTCAGTATCCGGCTTAGTGGCTACCCCAAAGCTGCCCCGAGGGGCAGGGGGGTGGGCAAAATGGTGATCCAAGTCATGACACCAGAATGTAAGGTTATGGTGTGCGCTCCCCAAAATGAAAGGCCATGAGGTTTAGGCTCTCTGGAGCAAAGTTTAATTCAGGGTAGCCAGGGCTAGGCTCAGGGGAAAGATAGAGCCAGCACTGAATGGTGTCTGGCTTGGGAATTTAAGGGAGAAGGTGGGAGTGGGATTCAGTGTGAGTGGGGTGGGTAGCACATTTTGCAGGAATATGGCTTTCGAAAGGCAGAAGATTCCTGAGTAATTGGTGATGGCCCATTTTAGCATAGCCAAAGGCTAGCCTGGTAGAGCAGGTTCCTGGGCGCCTCTGGTCTTAGGTGTCTCTGCACTCTAATGGGCTTCTGGAGCTCACACCCTGACACATAATACATGAAAAATTTCTTATTCAAAAATAATCAACATAAAGCTATACAAATATCCTAGAATACTGTAAACTTTTATTTAAAAAATTCTTTTCACTTCTATTTATTGTGCGTATATATGCACAGTGTGGTGTATGTGTTGAGGTCAGAGAACAACTTGCAGGAATCAGTTTTCTTCTTGCACCATCACCATGTTGGTTCTGGGAATTGAACTTGGGTCACCATTCTTGACAACAATGACCTTTATCATCTAAGACAGCTTGCCAGCCCTTTGTAAGTACAAATATTTATTATTATCATTTTTGTTATTATTGTTATTATTATTGTTATTATTATTACTATTCTCGCATGTTCACTATGCCTGTGTGGAGGTAACTTGCAGGTATTTTTTCTCTCCTTCCGTCATGGAGATGGAAGTCAGCTCATCAGGCTTGGCATGTCACCTTTACCCACTGAGCCATCTCACTGCCTCTGAAGTTTTTAGAATAAGTAACATGTTTTTCCTGTTCAAAGTTCTAAGGCACAAAAGAATACTTTTTGTACTTTTTCTTTTGGTTTGTTGTCCTTCATCCCCATTTCATTCCTGTAAATGGTGATGCCACTCTCTGGGAAACTTTGCCAAGAGAGTCTGTGGTGCTTTGAATGAGAATGTTCCCCATAGGCTTCAAGTATTCAGAATTTTTTTCTCTCTAGTGTATGGTGCTGTTTTGGGAGGTCTTAAAAGATGTGGCCATGCTTGAGGAAGCACAGGTCAGTGGGGGAAGGAGGGGCTTAGAGAGTTCTTAAGCCAGATCTCCAGTAGCTTACTACTTCCTGTGCATGGTGAAAGTCTGAACTTCTGCTTTCTGCTCCTGTTCGTGCCTCCCTGCCATGATGGACTCTAATTCTCCTGGTACTGTAACTGCAAATAAACTCTTCCTTCTGTAAGTTGCCTTGATCATGGTGTTTTATCACAGCAACAGAAAAGCAAACTAATACAGAGTCTATGCTGCATATGCAGAAATTCAAGAAAGTAATCCCAGCACTTGGGAAGCAGAGGCAGGTAGATCTCTGTGAGTTCTAGGCCAGCCTTGTCTACATAGTAAGTTCCTGGCCAGCTAGGGCTACAGGGAGACCCCGTCTCAAAAAAAGACCCCCCCAAAATTAAAAGTAAATTGCACACATTTTTATTCTACTCTAACTTTTTACAAATAGCACATTTCAAATAATGTCACCCTTGCTTTAAAAAATAAATTTTGGAAGATTATTCCATGTAAGTATATAGACTACTACATTGTTTAAGAGATTTAATTATGATTCATAGACAGTTCATCCTTGTAAAGCATTTGGTTCACAGCTTTTAGTGGATTTATAAATTGTGCAACCATCATTACAGTCAATTTTAGAACATTTCATTGCTTCCTAAAAAAAAAAGAAAAAGAAAAATCCCTCCTCACCTATTAGCCATAACTCCCAATCCTCTTTGTCATCCCTAGATAACCACTATCTTATTATTTAAATTTTTACCTATTCTATACATTCCATCTAAATGGAATAGGAGGGCTGGAGAGATGGCCTAGCAGTTAAGAGTGCCGACTGCTCTTGCAGAAGACATGGGTTTGATCCCCAGCACACACATGGCAGCTGAAAACCATCTTTAACTCCAGTTCCAGGGGAATCCAACACCCTCTTCTGACCTCCATAGCATTTCATGACACGGGTGCACAAACCTACATGCAGACAGTACATTCATACACATAAAAACTAAAAAATAAATGGAATAGGAAAATAGCATCTTTTACTTAGTATAAATATTTCAATGTTCACCCATATTATATCATGTAAAAAATTTTTATCTAAAAATGGATAGATACATATGAAGATCCCAGAAGTAAAATGTGGGCTTGGTTTGCTATGCAGTTGTCTGAGCACTAATACACTAATACACTAATGACCATGTTGTTCTTATGCTGTAGTCATTCATTCTAATGTGTTCTTTTTCATTAGGGACATTGTACTCTGATTATAGTCTGATATTATACAAGTGTCTTTTAAGACCTCATCCCTAATTGGCTGTTGACAAGTCTAGTTTAACTTATTTGGGGTTGAAGTTGTCCTAGTTGTCTGTAGTAAAGATTAGGTTCCTCTTGAAAGGAGATAATATGATTCCTGTCCCCTGCATCCTCTTACTTCCTTCTTGCTGTGATAAAGTCATTTGCCTTTTCTGTCATAAAATTGTTACTTCTCAAACTAGATATAGAACCAGGTATCTGTAATCCTATATAAAAAGAGGCAAAGGAGGAGGATGGCAAATGGATGCCAGCCAGACTACATAATAAGACTCTGTCTCAAAAGCAAAAAGTTATTTCTGCACGTGAAACAGTTCCTTTAGGGGGAGTATGTCATCATTCCATGAAAGAAAACAGCCAGAATTGACTAGAGACCAAGACAACAGCTCTAGAGAAAGTAGACTGTTTTGCTTCTCATCCACCTGTGCCCCTTTTCTAAGCCTAGGGAACAATCTGCGGAAGAGGAGGCGTGGTAGAATGTAAGGGCTGCGATTGGGGTGAATGGTGAAACTACAACAATATAGACTGGACACTCATTTGATCAACTTGATTGAACATACAAGACAAGACCCTCGCTGATGGTTGGACCCATGAGCTGTGTGGATTGGGCACAACTGCTCGAAATTGGTTTACATGAAGGATGCTTGTACTCACAAATTATCACTATTGTTAAAAAAAATGAAAACAAAACAAAACAAAAAAACAGAGAAAGATGCAGAAAAGATACGGCAGAATGCATGATTTGAGGTAGGGGTGGGGTGGGGGGAAGGGATATATGCCTGAACTAATTGAGAAATGATCGTATGAAATGCACAAAGCATCAATAAAAATTAAAAAAAGATTTGATAATACTACCAAGCTAACAGATACATGAAAAATTTAACATAAGATAATACTTTGATTTATATAATATTCTTGTCTTAAGGAATTCTAGATGCCCTGCGTTAAAATGTGGATTAAAATATCTAAGGACAGGGAGTTAAGTATCTTTGGCAATTGGTAGAGATAGCTTAGAGTATTGGGATTTT
>VZQC01001827.1:125779-164174 GCA_009823505.1 Rhizomys pruinosus | reverse complement strand
AAAAAAAAAAAAAAAAAAGATGTAGGCAGAGTAGGATAAAGAAACCACCTGTGTGGATTTGATGAAAAAGCAAGCTGTAAAATTTGCAATTCTTTGAAAAGAGTTCTATAATAGAGGGATTGCATCTGTACTGTCAAACACAGTTTGCACAGATTATTTTTTTCCTATGGAGGGAACTTTTGAGAACCCAATGACACTGTTTCCGTGAATGAGTCTACTTGACACTAATTTTCAGTCTTGTTAACCTTTCATCCCTGTGAAATATTTATATATGAGTGCTTCCACAATTTATGGAGATGAGATTCTTGTCCATTTCTGTAAGTTATTATGGACTAAGTTGAATAAACCATTAGGCCCTCCTATAGATTAACAAGACCACAAAGGACAGGAAACATCACCAACTATCATGCAAAATATAATTTTAAAGCACTTCAAGTTGTCATTCTGAGCTAAAAATATTCTTTAAAAAAAGGGAGGTTAGATCATTGGGACTTCAATGACATTAACATTTTCTTTACATTTGGCTCACATATTTATAGGAAAATATTGCAGCCAAGACTGGATGTAGAAACAAACCAATTATTTATGGAAGGTGCAGGAAAATATCAGCCTACAAATGGTCCTTGTGTGTGTTGCTGTGGCTTTGGCTGCCCTCATCCTTCCTCAGCTATGTCCACTACTGGTGTAGGCTGCCTCTCTGACAAGGATAGGGTTGTAGTGAAAATGGTCTGCACATTCTAAGTTGTGGGGCCTGATACGGTGCACAACATACAAACACTAGGTCTGCCTCCCCTAAATGACGGCTGTTCATGTGACCTTGTCATTGTTCCCGGATTGTGTGCCCTTTGCCCTTGATCTCATTTCTGCAGGATTTAGACAACGGTCAGGCTCTTGGAACGCTCCCCAGTAGTGACCTTGATTCTTGAACTATGCTGGAAAAAAACTGAGTCTAAATCTGTACTTGTAATTTTATAGAGCACTTTGTAATTGTAGTAGCTAAATTGCTCCTGATGCAAAGGAAGCCACAGTCCTTTGCCAGAGACATCTGTCTTTAAATTTGGCTCAGATTCCCAGTTTTCTGGTCTTGAGGAAAATTAATGCATTTAAAGGACTGGACCTTCTTTTTTTTTTTTTTTTTTTTTTTTTTTTTGTCTTTTTGAGACAGGGTCTCCCTGTAGCCCCAGCTGTCCTGGAACTCACCTTGTAGACCAGGCTGGCCTTGAACTCACAAAGATCCACCTGTCTCTGCCTCCCAAGTGCTAGGATTAAAGGCGTGCACCACCACACCCGGCTCAGGACTGGACCTTCTTTAATTTGCCATTCTTACATTTAGTACATAGGGAGACTCTGGAGATTCTCCTCAATCTTAAATTTTCAGAGATTATGTCTTCAGCTTTATATTTCTAATTGTCAAAACAATACAGTATTTAAACAAAACAAACATTATTTGGCAGGAGATCCTAGAATTAAGATGGTGAGTGTTTAGCACTTGATGGATGAATAAGTGGTAGGAGACTGAAATTCGGAATCAAGAGGCATCAGTTCATGGCTGGTCCTAAGCCCCTTTGGGGCGAAAAAGCAGTCTTTAATTACATCTGGAACTCATTATTTCTTTTTGGAGCCTCTTTCCAGATCAGCTCCCCCATCAGCCTCCCATTGAGCAACAGAAATTCCAGATGGTTCCCTCCATATGCCAGGGCTCATTCTCTCAAGTAGGGTAGATTGGTCATTGACAGAGTAGAATGGAGTAGCTCTAGCCAGCTAGGTCAGGGTGGAAAGCATTGGTCCAAAGTTAAGCCAGTGGGAGTCCATTATTTATATGTTTAAGTACCTAGCATAAATAACTTTTTGGAGTGATTACTGGAAATGTGTGGAGAAATTTCACAGAAATGATGCTACTTTTAGAGAATGTGATATGTTGGTCTCAATTCACACCTGGGCATAAGCTCTCCCTGGGTCTGAGGCCTGTAGCTGATCTGGTCTGGAGGCAATTTCAGTGTGAATCATGTGTTTTCTTCATGCCATTGCCATCTCCATAACAGGGATGTGAGGAGAATTCCCCTACCAAAAATCTTGTATGGCACATGCTAACTTCATTACAGCAGAATTGTGTTGTAACAGTGCTGTAATTAATACATTCTTCCAATCTGAAGCAGCTTGCAATAAAAATAGGACCAACTTCCATTTAATGAAAGAGAATCTGATCACTTCAAGTCTATCTCATTATTTTATTCATGATTATTTATTTATGTAATGGTGGGAAATAACTCTACTCATCTTTGATTTCCAACTACTTGACCAGATTTGACATATCACAAGGAAGGAAAGAATGAATAAAAGATGGAGAGATGATTCTAGGACACTTAAAAGTTCAAAATCTGGCTTACAAGGAAATTACAGCAATGCTTCCATTCCTGTCTTCTATGCATAATTCTCCTCTGACTAGCACTGAATGTTGTGCATGTTGTGTTGCTTGGTGTTATTCTTAGGACATATTGTACACTAGAGATTGCTCTGTGTTCTGTGAAAATAAACATGAGCCAGGAAGTCATGCCCCTTGGCCTATATAGTTATAATCCTTAATCTGTGCATTATTCCTACGAAACTGATTATTTCTGTATTTGGAGTGAGCAGGACAATTAAAAAGATCCTTTTCCATGTGTATGTTAAAAATGGAGAACTAATTCTATATATATCTGATAAACCTAGAACATTCCTTGATATTTCTCATTTGTTTGAATGTTTTGAAAAGTACCAAATATAAGGCTAAGATCTGTACTGGTTTTTATCTGTTTTTCATCATCAATTATATTATGCTAGTTAGTATTTAAGGTCTATACTTAATAAACTCAAGGGACCTGGGAAACATTTGTTTAATTTCTTTATTTTCAACATTACAATAAGCACAAAGAATTCTTTTATAGAAATGATTCTTCCTCTAACAATGTGAGAGGTAGGACCAACCCACTGACAATGGCCTTGTTCCATGCAGGACTATGTGTATATAATTCAAATACTGTGTCAATGTTCTGATATAACATGTAGAAGGTGTCAGCAATGCAGAAAGGACAATATTTTTTCCCCAGAGGAAATAGAGGGGATCTCTCGCAAGGGGATTCCTTAGTATCAATGCTAAAACATGCATTGTTCCACAGGGAGTGGATGGTGATGATGATATTGGACCAAGGCCCTATTTTGCTACCCACTAATCTCTTGAACTAAGGGAAATGAGGAGGTTGAGAACAGACAAATAGGGGAGAATGGGCTAGAGATTTTACCCTTCGATGTGTATATGTTGTTGTGTATATGTTGTTGGCCTCAACTTGGTCACATGGCTTCTGTCTAGCTGTGGAGAAGTCTAGAAAGTAAAGTTTAAAACTATAAACCCAGGAGACAAGGAACTGATTGGCTGATAGCCCTATATTCTCTTTTACAGGAGGGCATGCCTGCTCTTATAACTGCAGAAACAGGCAAAGCCTAGGAACAAGAAATCATGACCAGTAAATTTACTTGGGCAGGGGTTTAAGAATAGTAGTGAATAATTCTTTCCTGGAATGAGAAATGAGATTTATGTTAACAAAAGAACTGTTAATTTTGTTTTTACATGTGTCAGTGATTATGATGCTTAACATTTAAAATCCAGCCTTTGTTTGGTATCTTTAATTCATGTTGAAATACTACTAAACTTCAGAGAATAACACTTAAAATCCAGCCCTTGTTTGGTATCTTTAATTCATGTTGAAGTACTACTAAGCTTCAGAGAATAACACTTAAAATCCAGCTCTTGTTTGGTATCTTTAATTCATGTTGAAGTACTACTAAGCTTCAGAGAAGGTAAAAGCTATGATTACTTCTGAAATTTTATGGAAAAGGCTTTTATGAAGGGGAAGTGGGGAACAGAATAATGGTTTTGAATCATCCATGCACCTTGTAACTATGCCAACAAGCAAGTGGACAAATAAAAATAATGCACTTTAACCTATTAACTCACTAACTCATCTAAAAACCTATGAATGAAGCAGGTATTATAATTCCTACTTCACAGACAAGATAATTGAGTCTTCAAATCATGTTGCTGACCCCCTATCATGCAAGTAACAAAGGTATGATATACAACCAAATAGTCTGTCCTTCAAGGCCTTATCTACGTAAATATTTTTATTTATTTATTTATTTTTAAATTTATTTTGTGTATATGTCTGTATTACCAGGATGTATGCAAATGCAGCCTTGTCCTGCAATGCCTGTGGGGCTCAGAAGTCATCTGATCCCATCCCCTGGATTTGGAGTTAGGATGGTTGTAAGCCACCATGTGGGTACTGGAGATGAACCTGGGTCCTCTGGAAGAGCAGCTGAGGGTTCAGTTCTCTGCTGAGCCATCTCTTCAGCCCTGTATCCACTGTTTAATACCATTCTGAAAATAGAGCCAAAAGTGAAGGCACAGGGAAAAAGCACAGGAAGTTCTTTTTTTAGATTTGCCCTAAAATGTTTGGGGACATAAACACTGATTTTTGGATTTGTTGTGTTAAAGAATGACACAATTTACCAACCACTAGTTTCTTTTCCTGCATTTTACTACATCCTTGCCTCATGCAGAGTACTTATTCTGGTTGGTGCCCCTGGGAGACTTAGATGGTAACATGAAGGGGTGGGGTTGGGGAAGAGAATAATGGTTTTAGTCACCCATGAGCCTTGTGACTACAACAAGCAAATGGACACATGGATTTCCAGAAGCCTAACACATCATTGGGGGAGAAAAGGTTAATCTTATTTTAGGTATGCATCTGAGCAAGCTTTTTCTCTTCTGCAGACAGAACAGTTCTTGTGGATACTGATCTTCCATTGCTCAAAGGTCTCTATGTGATGGGAACCTTAGAATTCCCTGTGGACAGAAGCAATGTTCTGAGCGTGGCCTGCCTACTCGTTGCAGGAGGGGAGCTGAAAGTTGGTGAGTAAAGGCACAGGGATTGGGAGTTTTGATGGGAGTTAAGTTCTGGGAGAAAGCCTTCTGGGAAGTGGAGTTAGCATCAAGCTGCTGCTTAGCTTATGGTGGGGAGGATGAAGTCCAGGAGGGGGTTCCCAAGCAGAGCCTTTGATGTGTACAGAGGTGACTTTCGCTGTCTTGTGCTCTGAGTCTGTATCAACCCCAGTTTCCAACCCTATTTAACCCTCATTTCAGGTCCCTTTTTGCTTCCTTCAAGTTACAGATCATATCTTTAAAAAATATTTTTTATTGTATGTATATGAGTGTTTTACCTGCATGTATGTAAGTGTACCACATACACGCAATGCCCACAGCAGCCAGAAGAGGATGTTGGATCCACTAGAATTAGAGGTATGGACGGTTGTTAAGACAATGTGTGTGCTAAGAATTGAACCAAAGTCCTCTGGAAGAATAGCAAGTGTTTAACGGCTGAATAACTTTTCCCCAAGATCAATTATTATGTTGGTTATTATGTCGAACTTCATGTGATTTCTTCTTTCAGAAGTACAATAGGAAGGGCCTAATCAACTAATATATGGTAAAATTCCAATCACTGTCTCAATATGGTTTCCTAAGAAAACAAACCTAAGGACAATACTTTTTCTCCTTTTCTTTTCTTTTTTCTTTCTTTTTCTTTTTCTTTTTCTTTTTCTCTTCTCTTCTCTTCTCTTCTCTTCTCTTCTCTTCTCTTCTCTTCTCTTCTCTTCTCTTCTCTTCTCTCTTCTCTTTCTCTTCTCGCTTCTCTTCTCTTCCTCTTCATCTTTCCCTCCTCCCTCCCTCCCTCCCTCCCTCCTTTCTTTCTCTTTCTTTCTTTCTTTCTTTCTTTCTTTCTTTCTTTCTTTCTTTCTTTCTTTCTTTCTTTCTTTCTTTCTTTCTTTCTTTCTTTCTTTCTGATACATATAACCCAATGAAGGGATGAGAGTGAAGGGAAGAGAAGAAAACAGAAAACACACCTGATGGCCACTGCCTGTCATGGGACCATGAGGCAGGGATGCCTGTAGAGAATCTTGCAGAACATCCACATCTGTGGAAAGATTTGGGCATATGGTGGGTAGAAGCATCTGCTTCTACCTTGAGACAAAAAAAACCTCCTGTTTTGTGACTACCTGGGAAGCTAGTGGAGGGGCCAGATGACTCCGTAGGTGTTAGGAGTAAGAGTTCTGTAGCTGGGAAGTGAGGTACACTGCTGGCCCAGGTAAGGCAGGATGAAGTGGATCTGGGGTGCTGTGTTAGTCAGAACTGCTTGTATTGTAGGCAGTAAGTATTCATGATGAAATGTATGTGTCCAGACCTCAAAGGAATTACCTTTGAATATAGTGAGGCTTTCTAGATTATCACCAACAAGATTAAGAAATAATTATCATAAACAAAAATATTTTTATCTAGACTAATCAGATTGCTGAAACTTATCGTCAGGGCTCTACTCGAATACTTGTAGTGACAGCAGAAATCATAATTTCTCAAGGCAATCTGCTCCCATTGTTTAAAGTATGACTGAACTGTTCTTACTGGCCAGTCTTTTTCTTTAATTTTATTTATTTTTGTATGTGTATGAATTTACTGTCTGCATGCAGGTTTGTGCACCCATGTCGTGCAATGCCGCAGAGGTCAGAAGAGGATCTTGGATTCCCCTGGAACTGGAGTTCTCCTGGAATTGGAGTTACAGACGGTTCTCAGCCACCATGTGGGTGCTGGGGATTGAACCCCGGTCCTCTGCAAGAGCAGTCGGTGCTCTTAACTGCTAGGCTATCTCTCCAGCCCAGGCCAGTCTTTTTCATAATTTCCGTAGGGCCTAGTTCTGTGGGAGGGTTCCATTAACATTACTCTGAATCTTCTTTGTGTTAAGAGTTTTCAGCTTCCAAGGTTTTGAACATGGCTCACAGATATTGGTGTTTCTAAGTTTTAGTATCCTAATTTATTGTATAAAACTGGGAATTCTGAAAAGTTTAAAGAAAGAATGATCACACATGATCAATCATAATATTTTTATGCTGTTTCAAAACCATTTTTCTCTACATGTACACACACATATACATGCATATGAACATAGTCACACATACCAGAAAACATAGTTTAAATCATGGGGTTTAAGGATTGATAATATTTTTAACATTTATTTTCTCTCTGTCTCTGTCTCTCTCTATCTCTCTGCATGCCTCTGTGTATGTAGGTCAAAGGACAAGTTGTAGAACACAGTTCTTTTCCATGTGGGTCCTAGAGACTAAACTTAGGTCATTAGACTTGGTGGCAAGTGACGTTACCAATTGATCAGTCTCAACAGTCTCAGGATAAAATAATCTTTTGGGCTATACTGTAGGATATTGTAGAAATTTTTTCCAAATCATTATTAGGGGCAAGATATTAATTTAATGATATTTCATAATGTATGGGAATATATATATATATATATATATATATATATATTTATATATGATTATTTATTTAACCACTTTTTTATTATGGAACATGTAGACTACTTCAGATTTTGTTCTTGGAACATGCTCTGTAATGAACATCCTAGTAATTGCCCCTGTTGACACTTCTATTTCCTTAGAATAGGCTTTTTATTACTGATATTAATGGGCTTAAGGATAAGAGCATTTTTTTAACTTTTTAATTTTTATTGAGTGCATTTCTTTTTTTTAAGTNTTCCATTGAAAGCCTCCTTAGTTGCTGAATGAATCTGTCAATGCTTTTATGTCCTTTTTTGCGGGGAGGGGAGGTATTTGGGTACCATGATTAGAATTTTTTTAATTTTTATTGATCACATTTCATACAACATTTCTTAATCAAATTTAGACTCATTCCCCCATCCATGCCCACCCCTCATGCCCCTCCCCGCCCCCCAGCCAGAGCTCATGGATTGTGTCATACACATTAAGTCCTGTCTTGCATCTTTTTCTCAGTCTTTTATAACCTTTTTGATGCACAAGTTTACTGTTTTAAGGTCACTTGATATTATTACTAAATTTCTTTTCCTAAAGATTTTACATATTTTCAGATTCTACACATTTCCACATTTCTCAGGTTTGTGTATTTTCTCCTTTCTTTGTAGTATTGCCACAAAACATGTCTTTGTTTCGTTGAGTTTTTCTGAATTAAGAGGCCAGGGTGAAAGTATTATTTCTAGTGGTCCCTGCCCTGTTCTGATCAGAGGGACATAGCTTGGCCAACAGCCTGACTCCAAGTCAGATGAACTGAGGCCAAACCCACCACAGCCACACACTGGCTGTTTGACCTTAAGTAGAAAAAAAAAAGTAAAATTGTTGAGATGTAAATAAAAGAACTATTCACAAAATTACAAGTGTCATGGTGCATATCTTAGTTCAAGTAAAACAAGATATTCTTCCTATCCTTTGTTGTAAAAGATGGAGAAAAAAAGCTGTTACTGGAATCTGGACTGTGGATAAGTGTGGAGATGGTTGCCAGTCAGAGGCAAGAGTTTCTGCATAGTCAGGACTCAGCTGGCCTACGGGAAAGTCTTATAGAAATAAATGCTCTACCATATTTCTTCTCTTTTGCTTCTGCTATTATTTGTTTTACTATGGCTGGAAGTCAGAAAGAACTCACCGAGGAGGCTGTATTCATAGGCCAGCGGTTGCCTGGGGCACTGTGCACAATAGAGGTGGCAGCTTGGAAACACAGGTATCAACAGAAGCTCCCCAGTGCCGTTGGCCTCCAGCTATCAGAACAGACAGGATTCTCCCATCAATGCAGCCAAGAAGCAAAGTGATTTTGCCAGCCACATTGTAATGTTAGTTTTGCCAACTACACTGTCAGCTCTAATTCCTCCTCTTTTTCCATGTGGTGCCTGAAATACATATTATATCTTCATTTTATACTTATTCAGGGCTTATACTGTTCTACTTTGGCTTTTTCACTTGTCTCTTCATTTGATTATTTTGCTCATCTCTCCTCACTGGGGAAATAATTTTATATTCTGATCTTTCTCTAATTAGTATTGTTTCCCCATTTACTTAATACTCTGTAAGATCCTCATTTAATTCACTGATGAATATATTTAATAAAATGGTTCCTGTTTGGGTAACTAGAAAATTATTTTGAACTGGCATCTTGTTTTGCTACTGCTATTTTTTTTTTTTTGGTAAATTATCTTTAGGCTTCTAAGATTAGTGATAATATATAACTTGTGGACTGAGACTCTGTACCTCTGAAAGAAAGTGATACTGTGCCACTCTGAAGTTTTGCTTTATACAATTCAGATATTTTTAAAAGTCTCTTCCTGACTTGATTTTGTCCATCATTAGACAATAGTGCATATTTTTTCCTTTTTGTTTTATCTATGTGTTCCAGGCCTAAAGCTTGCTTATTGGAACCCATCTGCCCAATTCTATGTGTGTTATGCCTGGAGGAAGACTTTCAACCCATCTGTCCACACCTAGAGAAATCCCTACA
Organism: Rhizomys pruinosus; assembly: GCA_009823505.1. Lineage (NCBI taxonomy): Eukaryota > Metazoa > Chordata > Mammalia > Rodentia > Spalacidae > Rhizomys > Rhizomys pruinosus. The sequence goes on along the minus strand of VZQC01001827.1, from coordinate 154,774 downwards.
TGAAATAGATAATGTGACTAGTTAGTAAGCAAACTTAATCCATGTGGACATTGGCACAGCATACTGCCAGAGAATATCAGCTCTCCGATGCCATTTGTCCCAAATCCGAATAGGGTGGAATTCTATTTCTTGGTGGTCCTGAGTTTAAGGAAGTAGATGTTGGCAAAAGATATCAACTGACTTTTCGCAGAATAGAATCATTGAATGCTAGAATTGGAAGGAAATTCAAGATCAAAGCATTGTTCAGAGAGCTATATCTATATCACAAATATCAGACTCAACTACTTTCTTTGCTTCAGTGCTTTGTTTTATCAGTCTCAGAATGTTTAGTGTGGGCAGAAAGTGTAGAGACAAAAAGTAGGAGAGGAAATTGATTCTCATTATTTGTTGTTTGTATAGTGGCTGATAAGTGGGGCTTGAATATGAAATGTTACTCTTCCCATGGAACAAATAAAAATGCAACATGCATTTCTTTTTTATCATAGCAAAATATTTTATTTTTTAGATTGAATTTTTATGTGTTTTATATATAAATTTTCAATCAGTCTTAATCGCTTTTACACCCATTTTTCCCTAGCCCTCCACCCTCAGAGCTCACACATTCTGTCATTTGTGCTAGGGTCCATTGCACAAAACTACTCTCCTTGCCCATTTGTCAGTGCCAGTTCATCCCCTGAGCTCTAGTCAGCCTATCCAGAGTCCTTTTCCTGAAGAAGACCATGCTTTCCTCACCCATCACTCTCGGCTACCAATATTTCTTCAGCCAGGGGTGGGCTCTGCTACCCATTTCTGTAGTTGTATGAGGGGTTTTTGTTCATCTCTGCATGCATGGATCTTGTGCATGCTGACTCCAATGCTATAGGTTTATATGAACAGGGTCCCAGGAGCTTGTAGAAGTCATTTCCATTTGGTCTTTCACCACCTCCCTGGCTCTTATAATCTTTCTTCCCCCCTTCCAAATTGTTCTCTGAGCCCACCCAGGGCTCAGGGAATATTTTTTTAAAGACTTATTTTATTTTTAATTATGTATATCTGTGTGTCTGTGTTTGGGTATGTGCATACGAGTGCAAGTGTGTGCAGGCCCGGAAGAGACCCTTCAGATCCCCTAGTCACAGGCAGTTGAAGACTATTGGACATAGTTTCTGGCAACCTGGCTTGTGTCCTCAGTGAGAACAGTTCACCTTTATAATCACAGGAACATATGTCCAGCCAGTATATATTTATTTAGAAACAGTAACTTAGAAGAAACTCAGTATCAGCTGGGCGTGGTGGCGCATGCCTTTAATCCTAGCATGTGGGAGGCAGAGGCAGGCAGATCTTTGTAAGTTCAAGGCCAGCCTGGTCTACAGAGTGAGTTCCAGAACAGCTGGGACTACAGGGAGACCTTGTCTCGAAAAGACTAACCCCCCCAAAAAAACCTCAGTATCATTTATCTAATATTTAATAGATTAATGTTGGTGTATTTTCTTCTTATGTTTTCTATCACATTGTATTCATTTGTGTGAGCATGTTTGTGTGTGTGCGTGTGTGTGTGTTCACTATGTGCATGCCACAGCACATGTGGAGATCACAGTTGAAGAAATGGTTCTCTCCTCTATCATGTGAATTATGGGACTTGATCTCAAGTTATTTGTTTCTTTGTTTGTTGGTGACAAGGTCTTCCTAGCCTGGAACTTGCTCTGCAGGCCAGGTTGACCTCAGTCTCACAGAAATATGTCTCCTCTGCCTCTCGAGTGCTGGAAATAAAGGGGGCATGTGCTACCATATCTGTCTGTCTTGAGTGTTATTGAACACATCACATACTGAAAGTGAGCAATTGTCCACCTTGAGTTAGATCAAAACTTTATGGAATTACTTTCATGAATAACTATTTCATAAAGAACTGTAGAAAATAAGAAGGGAATTATTCCTCTGGTATGATGACTTTCCAGTACCATTTATTTATTTTTAAGTTTCTATGATTTATTTTCATTTTATGTGTATGGGTGTTTTACCTGTATGTATATAAGTGCAATCATGTGTACAGTGCCCATGGAGGTCAGAAGATGGGATCAGATCCCTTGGAACTGGACTTATGGACTGGTGCTAGCTGCCATGTATGGCCTGGGAACCAAACCTGGGTCTTCTGTAAAAGTAGCCAGTACTCTTAACTGCTGAGCCGTCTTTCCAGGCCCCTCTAGAACCATTCTGTCTCCCTCTCTCAGTAGCCATTGATTGCCTGAAGCTCTTCATCCAAGGAAGGGCCCTTGTGACATTTCCCCCATCCACGTCAACTGGTGGTGTCATTCATTAGTCTGTTCAGGCACCATATTGCTTGGCTTTCATGGGTACACCATCCCTGCCATGCCCATGGCATCCTGTCTATCCACAGACATCCAGGTCTGTTGGCTCTTACAATCTTTCCACTCCCTCTCTCATGATGTTTCCTGAGCCTTAATTGTAGGGGTTGGTTCTATCTTTTTTTTTTTATTTTTTATTGATGCTTTGTGTATTTCATACAACATTTTTCAATTCAGTTCAGGCATATATCCCCTTCCCTTCCCCCCACCCCACCCCTACCCATCCCAGATCATGCATTCTGCCATAAGTTTTCTGCATCTTTCTCTGCTTTTTTGTTTTGTTTTTTAATTTTTTTAACAAAAAGTGATAATTTGTGAGTATAAGCATCCTTCATGTAAAACCAATTTGCAAGCAGTTGTGCCCAAACCCACACAGCTCATGGGTCCCACTATCCACCAGGGGGGTCTTGTATGTTCAATCAAGTTGATTAAATGAGTGTCCAGTCTATATTGTTGTAGTTTCACCATTAACCCCAATCGAAGCCCTTACATTCTACCACGCCCCCTCTTCCACAGATTGTTCCCTAGGCTTAGAAAAGGGGCACAGGTGGATGAGAAGCAAAACAGTCTACTTTCTCTGGAGCTGATGTCTTGGTCTCTAGTCAGTTCTGGCTGTTTTCTTTCATGGGCTGCCAGCTTGTCCAGGCATAACCTTTCGATCCTACTGATGAAGCACTCTTCTTAACTCCCCCCCATAGAATAAGGAGAAATAAGATGACGATGAGGTCATTCTCCAGCTGTAGATTGGAGCCAGCTGTTATAGAGGTATTCTCTTGTAAAATCAGTAAAACTGCCTTCTTTAATTGACGAAAGGACATAGAAACTGTGAAAAGGATTATTCTCTATTCAGAACAAAATATAATGCTAAAGTCTCCTTAAGCTATGCACTTAAACAAAATAATATATTACTACAGGAGCTCTGACATCAACAATGGATTATTCTACCAAGGAGATGTTGGCCAGGGGATCCAAGCCCCCACAAATGGTAAAGGCTCCTTGCCTCCAAACTGGGATATCTGCAGGAAGAGAGGCAATAAGGCCCTGCTGTTGAAGACCTGATATAAACATGGGAAAGATGTATGGAGACCGCACTTGCAAGTATACAGATGGTCTCTGGGATGCCAGAGAGTGTTACCAAAGACCACTAAACCAATAAAGCAAATATAGGTCTCCTTGAGTCACGCAAGACTCCTCAGTCAGCACCAGCTACACCTCATCTGCGTTGAAATACTGTGCAGCAGTGGCAGCCATACGTCTGTATATCCCAAATCTAATTGGCTATTAGCTCTCTCCTTGGAGGAATAACCCACGGCTGATGCCACAAGCTTACATCCTCTAATGGTTAGGAGATGTTATAAACCACACGAAGACCCTGCCATACTTAACAGAAGAAAATGTAAATCATGAATTAACATACCATCCAAACACCTGTGTCTATACCAAAGAAACCTACCATAACAATTAGTACTGTTTAAATACCTATATATCTAATTGTGTGTGCTTCATTAGTAGGATCGAAAGGCTATATATTATACTGTTTAATACCTAAATATCTAATTGCATGTGCTTTATCATTAGGGGTTGGTTCTATCTTGATAGAACTATTCTCACAAGAGTTTGAAAAAGGAACGATTCTTGGCAGAATTTAGAACTTTTTTCTGTAACACTTTAGAAAGCAACTCGGCATATTTGAAAGCCTTGCCCACATCAAGTTCACAATGTTCATGAATACGTGATTAATCCTCCTGAGTATATTCTCCTGCTCCACAGCTGCCCGTGCACCCCATTGCACTGCAACATGCATGGTCCTAGCTCTTGGCTTTTCCTTAAAATTCTCATCAAGGTTGAGATTCTCTTGCCCAAATCATTGTATGTCCAGATCCTTCTGGTCACCTTTTTCTGAGGTCACATAATTCTTTAGAAAGATCCTTCTTCACCACCTAACCCATGATGCCCAACAGCCAACCAGGTCTGCCCTTCATACCATTCCCCTACATACTTTCCTTCAGAGCAGATGTTGCCCTCTAAATCTATCATTTCTGTTCATTTTGCTGTTTCATTGTCTGTTTTCCCAAACAAAAAACACAAGCAGAAATCCTATATGTCATTCTTCCAGAGGAAGCATCAAGCCAGGAACAACAATGCCTGGTGCTGAATTGGTATAAAATAAATAAAAGTAAAAATGTGGGATTCATATAAATTGAAAATTTACATAAATGTATGCAATTTGTTTGCTTCATACAAATATATTTGAGTAGTACATATTCTGATAGATATTTAGCATTTAACAGAATTCAGAAAGAGGCAAGGTCTACTGCACACATTGGTGAACAGGAGACACAGTAGTTCATTTTTCCTTTGGCTTGTCACAGCCAAGTCATGTGATTAACTGTCTACTTGCTTAGTAATTATTGTAGGAGCTTAGACTTTTATCCTAAAACTTGTCACATTTTGTTTTTCAGGGCCAGTGATGAATATTTGTCAGATGGCTCCTCTCACAGTTATAGCCAGGAGCCTAAGGTCATCATTAGTACATGGCTTTGATTGTCAGGAAATGAAGTCCTAAGTATACCAAAGTTTCTGTCATTGCTTCCATGAGTGGGACTTTCTCAATCCTAAGGAAGAAAAATCTATACAGTTTATTGTCTTCCAAACTGACAACTCATTGGATGGTTAAATAATAAGCAGACAAAGCTGAGAAAAGTGTAGATTGAAAGATCCCCCAGCTTAAAGCCATGGGTACCATGGGACAGCCAGGGAACCATATGTTTGATGTTTATTAAAAATGATATAACAGAGGGGCTGGAAAGATGGCTAATAAATTAAGAGCACTGGCTGTTCTTGCAGAGGGCCCAAGTTCGATTTCCAGCTCTCAACACGGTAGCTAACAAGCATCTGTAACTTCACTTCCAGTGGGTATGACACTCTCTTCTGGCCTCTGATAAATAGTAACATATCAGGTTAAATGTATATCTCAATGTATATATCAAATGTATTTAAGGCATAAATCTGTTAGATAAATATCCATAAATCAATGGTGTATAAGAGAATTAAATTGGATCATCTATTAATATTTATACCATGAGGTGCTTTTCTTTATTTCTAACTCTTTTATACAAGGGAGTTGACCATAATTACTAACTGTTTTATACAAGGGAGTTGACCATAGTTAATTAGTTCAGTTTTCTTTTTTTTTTTTTTGTCTTTTCAAGACAGGATCTCCCTGTAACCCCAGTTGTCCTAGAACTCACTCTGTAGACCAGGCTGGACTTGAACTCATGAAGATCTGCCTGCCTCTGCTTCCCAAGTGCTAGGATTAAAGGTCTGCACCACCATGCCTGGCAGTTCAGTTTTTTATGAGATATTTTGAAATTAATTCTGGTAATAAGCTGTTTCTTCTTTTAACATAAAAGGAAAGAAGACAGATAAAAGTACTTAAAATACAGTCTTTAAGTATTTTGAGGTAAAATATGGTATTTTGTTATAGCTAAGGAAGGTCACTTAATCCAATTTTAGTTGATAATGAAAGACCTGAAAAAATTGGATTTGGAAGAGCTCACCATAAAAAGGGTGCTGGGGAGGAGTGTGGTGTTCTGGGCTGAGAGTGGAGGCCAGGAGGCTTGTGGCATATTTAAGGACTTGTGGCTCAGCTATTGAGCATGTTAGAAAACTGAAAAAAAAAGGTATTCCTCATGAATAAGTAACACAAAGAATGCTTCTTATTGTTTACTATTTCAAAACATAGTATTTGCTATTTCAAATACATAACACACTAAGGAACTTTGGGTATTTATTCATATTTGTTCATATTTGTTTATTTATTTGAACATTATCAAAGTAATGTATTTCATTATAGCATTTTCTCATTCACTTTTCTTTTTTTAAAATTTTATTTATTTTTGTATGTGTATGAATGTACTGTCTGCATGTAGGGCTGTGCATCCGTGTCGTGCAATGCTGCGGAGGTCAGAAGAGGGCGTCAGATTCCCCTAGAACTGGAGTCAAGGACTGTTTTCAGCCACCATGTGGGTGCTGGGGATCGAACCTGGGTCCTCTGCAAGAGCAGTCGATGCTCTTAACTGCTAGGCCATCTCTCCAGCCCTCATTCACTTTTCTTTGTTAATTCTCCACCACTCCTGTCTCTCATCTTCATGCACCCTTGTCTGTATCTTTCCTCACTCTAGTAGCCCCTTTCCACTGTTTTTAACTTTAATTTTACTTTTAATGTTGTGAATATCATACATGAATATAGTCTTTAATGCTGTCTTTAATTCAAATTCTTGAAGTAGAAGAGGCATAACCAGTTTCCTACACCAATTCAAGACCACAGTAAGATTTTAGAAATTAATTAGATTGGAGCCAGGTGTTGACGGACAACGAAGCACTAGAAAGAATGTGAAAGAATGCACACAGAAAGATTTGAGATTAGTAAATATTCATGAGTGTGTTTACTGGTTACAAGGTGTAGGGAATCATGCTGGGAACTGGTTTAAGTGTAAACTAGGATTATACTTGATTCTATCAAAGAGGTTTTGTTAATAAAATAGTAAAAGCTTCCTTTCACTTTCTCTTACCTTTTGAAATTCATGGAATCCATTTGTACCATATTCCTCAAATCAATAATGGTTATCTTTGGTATACCAGAACTTATTTTCTTCCATCTCCCCAGGTGATTTTAGCATCTGGAACCAATTCCATTTCCCCTCCATTGCCCACCATCATGCTAAGTAATAACAACTATGCTTTTCTTCTCTCTCACTATCCACATATCATAGACTGGTACTTATTAAGTCTTCGGCCCAATGCCACTACAGAATAGCTGTGTAATTCCTGACAAGTTACTTAAGCTCTTCTTGCCTCAGTTTTCCCATGAGAACCTATACAATTTTCATCAAAGACCTGTGAGTGTTAAACATAATCAGGTCTAGGAAAACATTGGTAACAGAATGAGACTTTCCTTTCCATTATAAGTATGTAAATGGCTCTGGGTTTCAAAGAAGTTCAGAACAGCTTCATAAAGGTGACTAAGACATAACTGCTTCATCTGGAGCATCTTCCCTTGGAGCTAGCTAGCTACTCTTTTTTTTTTTTTAATTTTTATTTATTTCTGTATGTGTATGAATGTACTGTCTGCATGCAGGTTTGTGCACTCGTGTCGTGCAATGCCGCGGAGGTCAGAAGCGGGTCTCGGATTCCCCTGGAACTGGAGTTCTCCTGGAATTGGAGTTTCAGACGGTTCTCAGCCGCCATGTGGGTGCTGGGGATCGAACCCGGGTCCTCTGTAAGAGCGGTCGGCGCTCTTAACCGCTAGGCCATCTCTCCAGCCCGCTACTCTTATTTACTGGCAAAGTCCATGTCGAAGAGATAATTTCATCTCTAATAGCTTGGGAGTAAAATGAGGATGGCAACCTGGAAAGGTCTCTTTTACCAGGGTTTGCAAATTCAAGAAAGCAATGTATTTTAATACTAGAACATCACATGCATTTTCTTCTCTTATTATTGCCTGGTTTATAACTAGTCTCTATCCAATATTCTTCCCTCCCCCATGTTAACAAAAAAGAATCCAAAGTCTGGTTACTTCAGATACCAAAAGATCATGGCATGCTGACTAATTTTGCCCAGATTTTCTGTGAAATCTCCACATGTGCTGCAGTTTTGGGTTGCATAATTGATTTAATCTCTGATTTTAGAGAAACGCTGAACTCTTTTTATGGGACTCTGCATACATTTCTCTAGGGCAAAAAGTGCCCTACTTTTTCTCTCTGGTATCTGTTTAGTGCTAGGCCATTTTCCCCCCAAGATTTTTAAACTACCCTCCGTGAAATAAATGAACTCACAGTTGGAAAACAGCTTACTAGACAGACTTATAACTGTAAGATAAGAGCTGCACAAGGCACACTTGCTTAACAGTCTCCTCTTTCCCTGCTTCTTTCCTTCTTGCTCCCTTGCACATTTGGGCTAAGAGGATGTGTACATTTCACAGTCATGATGCCTACACAGAGAAGAAGCTTACTCTAGTATTATATTAGAAACATCCAGCCTGTGGGTTCAAGTCCTTGGACTCCCTCTGATTTGCTGTCAGATTTTATGCAGACTTCCTTTCTCTGAATCTTGCTTGCTAATGGTTTCAACAGTAAGGCTGTGGTGCAAGCTTCGTATTCACACTGTACCTTAAATTGACCATATATCTATATCTATATCTATCTATCTATCTATCTATCTATCTCTACGCATATGTATATGTATATGTACGTATGATTTGTCAATGTAAGTGGCAGCTGTTTTAAGCTGTTCAGCAGAAAGGACTTACCAAAAGGATGAGGAGGTAACTTTAAATATACCAGTTATTTCAAACCATATTTGGCAATCTCATTTTTTAGTTTTGTCTTCAGGAATTTGGTAAACTAGATGGTCTCAGATGATAGTAGATAATTTTTGTGAGCCTGCTTAGAGTACATATTTTGAGGATTACTTTTCTACTGGTTATTTCTTCAACAATTGGCTCTGCGTGACTCTCCTAGGTCTACTGGTTATTTCTTCAACAATTGGCTCTGCGTAACTCTCCTAGGTCCATATTCATTAATAACCTCTTAGCAACTCCCTGAACATTTATCACACTATAAAAAATGCAACTGTTCCACAACAGAATGCCAGAAGTAGTTTCCATTTGGCTGAGTGTCATAGCATTATGTGTCCTAATGAAGCTAAATGATTCAGAAAATAATTCATTACTGGTTTAATAAAACACTCCTCACAGACTTATCCAGAGTTAGACAAGTTTAGACAAGTACTAGAAGGTTTACACTTCTCTATGTGTGGATATTTATACTGAAACAATTATGCTTCTCAGATTTGTTGAAAGGGTTAAATGCTAAAAAAGGATCTGAAGGAAATTTTTACACATATTCCCCGTCTCTCAACCGTTATTACAGCAGAACGTGGTTGAGACAGTGGATATCTATGTGTGAGTAAAGTATACTCAAAACTAATGATGACAACAGTTAACAGTTGCTCCTTCTGAGATGTGTGTTTGAATCTCACGTTTCCTACTGTCATTTCATCCATGTGACCATTGATTTTTCCCCAAAGAGTCTCATGCTGTAGCATTTACTTTGTACTCTTTCTTTTTATTTGAAATTGCCTTGGCTGATATACTTTCCTTTGTTAACAGGTACTAGAGAAAATCCTTTAAAAAAAGAACAAAAGTTTCAGATTTTCCTTAGAGCCTCAGAAGAAATCTTCTGTGATCGTTTTGATGGAATTCGTATTGAACCGGGAACAATTGGTAAGCGTGTACTTGACTACTTTATGCTAAGATGATAGAGTGCATGCATGTGTGTGTTTGTGAAGAGAAAGACAGAGACAGAGGCAAAGAAAGACAGAGAAGTTGCATTTTTACAACAGCTGCTAAATTCTAGGTTTATTTTTGATAATTTATATTATGATTTGACTTACCAGCTCTCCCATGTGCAACGTCTAATTTACAGCTATTAGAACTATGGCTTAGAAATGATAGAGTCTATGTATGTGATGGTCACAAAACTATAGTCTACATGTTGGATGCTATACATATACATATATATATATGTATATGTATATGTATATGTATATATATATATATGTATATGTATATGTATATATATATATGTAATGGTCACAAAACTATAGTCTACATGTTGGATGCTATACACACACACACACATATACAAATTAATCAGGCATCAAAACATGGATTAAGAAACTATATTATGCCAGATGGGGACTACGGAGACACCCAGCTTTTGAACTAAACAGCTAAGGGGATGTCAGCCTCGTCAGAATATAGACTGCCATTGTTGGACTACCTGGACTGTATCATAGAAGCCAGTACAGGTGGATCAAGACTGGTTATGTGCTTACTGGACTTCATTTTGGGGACCATGGGAGGGAAAAACCCCTATGTGGAGCAAAAGTGCAGGATTGATGGTTGTTTGGGATTGCCAAGGAAGAACCTTCAAGCACACTCAGGTAGGAGCTGGGTGCTTCAGCCAGGTGGATTATTTGATTGGATTTCATTGTCTTTGGCCTGATTGGCTTGTGTGGCTGTGGGGGTGGAGTTGTCCCCCCAGCTGGTATAAAAGGTGGGTTTGTGTGAGTCTTGAGATCGGGGATCCCAAGACCACCTGAAGCAAAGGTAACGGGGCATGGGCTAAAGAGCAACAACCCCCCCCCCCAACTGGGATTGCCGAAGGAGTGTCCAAGTGGATTCTTTGGAGAACATTCAGAACAGAAAGGGAAGAGTGAGTTAGACTTCCAATAGAAAGCCTAAAGCTTAGACAAGTCAACACTCCATAAGCAAGGAGAAAAAAGGAGAAAAACAAATCAATCAAACAAACAATGCAAGCATCTGAAGAAGGCAAGCAAAGCAAGCCTTCAACACAGTGAAAAGGAATTTGGGATTCACATTGGAATACAGGGGAAGAGAAACCCATATGCCAGGGACACGAAGAAGAGACAACATGGGAAAGGGGCAGGATTATTCCACACTAAGCTCTACCAACCCTGTGGAAGATTCCTACAGTGGGATCCCCCTGGAGATGGCCCAGGAAACAGATATTAGAAGTACAATTGTGAACATACTTAAAGAAGTCCAAGAGTATAAAGAGCAAATCAAAGAATTAAGAAAAGAGAATGAAGAACTCAAGAAGGACCTAGACAGAGAGAATGACAAACTCCGGAAGGAAGTGGAAACACTGAAAAGATCCCATGTTGAAAAAGATAAGGAAACCAACCACCAAAGCAAAGAGCTACAGGAAGAGATTGAGAAGCTCCAAAAGGAAGTGGAAATACTAAAGAAATCAGAACAGGTAATGAAAAAGGAAATCAAACACTTGTCCAATCAAGTGGAAAGGAATGGAAAAAACCTCAGAAGCAGAATGGAGGAAGCAGAACAAAGAATATCAGACCTGAAAGATAACACAGAACAACTAAAAATCTCAAGTAAAGACTATGAAAAAAATTTTAAATACACAAAAGTGGAACAACCAGGAACTGTGGGACACTATGAAAAGATCAAACCTCCGCATCATAGGAATAGAGGAAGAAGAATCCCAAGAGAATGGTATTGATCAGATCTTCAACAGAATAATAGATGAAAATTTCCCCAAACTAAAAAAAGACAAACCAATACAAATACAAGAAGCACATAGAACTCCAGACAAGATCAGAAAAGAAACTCTCCACGCCACACCATAGTTAAAATGCTAGACACCCAAAACAAAGACAATATCCTTAAAGCCACAAGAGAAAAACAACAAGTGACCTATAAGGGGGAACCTATCAGAATTACAACTGACTTCTCATTGCAAACTATGAAAGCAAGAAGAACGTGGAGCCAAGCACTCCCAGTGCTAAAGGACAATAAATGCCAACCCAGGTTACTATACCCAGCAAAAATGTCGATTTTAGTTGAAGGAGAGAGAAAAATCTTCCATGACATAAACAAGATGAAAGAATACATGTCCGGAAAACCAATCCTTCAGAGAATACTTGAAGCAACTCAAAGGACAGAAGAAAGGAGCAACCATTCCCAGGCAGCACCTAGAAAGAGAAATCAATAAAAGCATAACTGCAGAAGTAGAAATCTAAACCAAAATTGCAAATGGATAATAAGGGGAAAGGAAGCAACACAAACCTGTCAGTCATAACCTTAATGGACTAAATTCCCCAATCAAAAGACATAGACTGGGAGATTGGATTAGGAAACAGAACCCGTCAATATGCTGTCTACAAGAAATGCATCTTACCTTCAAGGACAGGCACCACCTTAAAATGAAAGGATGGAAAAAAAATATTCCAAGCAAATCGTACCAAAAAGAAAGCAGGTGTTGCTATTTTAATATCAGACAAAATAGACTTTAAAGTAAAAGAAATCAGAAGAGATGAAGAAGGCCATTGCATTTTTATCAAGGGAACAATTCACCAAGAAGATTTCACAATTATGAATATATATGNAGAGAGAGAGAGAGAGAGAGAGAGAGAGAGAGAGAGAGAGAGAGAGAGAGATGGGTACCCAGCACCTTGAAGGGAGGAACTCATTGGATTTTTTCAGGTGCCACCGTGAACCCTCCTTTAATCAAGGTATGTGATATTGCAGCCAGGAACCCTGGCAGCTTATGAGGGTCCTAGTGGCCAATGATCAGGTCATCCATGTAGAGGTACACTAAGGAGCCCTCCCGCGACAGCATGGGGGCCAGGAGGGTAGTAAGATATTGCTGGCAAAATGCTGGGCTATTGGCCATGCCCCATGGTAGCACCACCCACTCATATCGGTGATGTGGCTGGGAATAGTTGAGAGATGGCACCGAGAAAGCAAATTTAGCACAATCCTCGGGGTGCAGGGGAATGGAAAAGAAGCAATCTTTAAGATTGATTACAGCTATAGAAAAATCTGTGGGGATCGCAGGGATCCAGGGCATGCCCCGCAAAGGGGTCCCAACCAATTCCATTCTATCATTTACCTTCCTCAAATCTTGGAGCATGTGCCATGCTCCTGAAGACTTGTGAATGACAAAGACAGGTGTATTCCAGGGACTCATAGTAGGGCGGATGTGCTCGAGTTTTAATTGTTCATCCGTTAACTGGAGTTAGGGCCTCAAGCTTTTGTTGTGTTAGTGGCCACTGTTTCACCCAGATGGGTTTTCCCAGTTTCCATAGTATGGGAGGAACCTGGGGAGCAGTGGCCGCTATGATTGGGGGTAAATTTTGATTTGTCCTTGCTTTTGGGTGTGGTCATGAGGGGGGTCAATTAGGGGATCCTCAAAGAATAGTTTATGATCAGTAGTTAATACTGCATCCATCTGTCCCAACAAATCCTGGCCTAACAGGTTAGCTGTGAGGCCTTGGGCTACCAACGGCCTAATTTTCCCTTGGTCCCCATCCGGGCTCACACACTTCATGAGGGTAGAGGTCTCCTCAGTCCGGGAATTCCCCCCACCCCCAAGACCAGGGGCCCGGGTGTCAGGGACCAAATAGCTGGAATTTCCTCTTTTCTTAGGACAGTCCTGTCTGCTCCTGTGTCAATGAGACATTGGAATTTGACACCACCAATGACAATTGACATTTGGGGTCTCAGTCCCTCTGAGAGTGGGACCATCCAATGAGCATGGGGTTGTGCCTGTTCACATAGCCAGTTGCATTTGCGTAAGAACGACCCTCCTTGGTTCGAGGGGGCTAGAGGCTACCCCTGGTCTAGTTTAAAGGTTTGCCTTCAATATCAAACTTAGATTTGCAGTCTCCTTTCTAATGTAATCCCTTTCTACAGCAGGGACAGAGAGTGCAAGGCAGCTTGCCTCCTCCCAAGACCTTACCCCCTGGATTCCCCTGGGGGCAGTCACACTTAAAGTGCCCCTCTTGGCCACAACTGAAACAGAGCTGCCCCTGTTTGTTTCTTTCCCCTGGTAATTTGGTTGCACCTAAGGCTTGAGTGATTGCAGCCGTTAAGACCAACGTCTGAGCCTGTATGGCCTGCATTAAGGCTTGTGCCTTGAGGCTTTGAGTTCCTATGTCTTGAGTGGCTATAATCCAGGAACTCATTGTCCGGTCCCTCATGCTTGCACAGGCTAGGCAGTGATCGCCATTCATTCTCTCCCAGGCTGTCATCCTAATAAATTGGTCTAGGAGGTCCCCCGGGGGTAGCTTGCATTGAAGGCTTTGCTGTACCCAGTCAATGAATTCAGGGAGTGTTTCACAAGCCTTTTGTCTCATCCTCACCAAGGGGCTCTCAGAGTGGCCTGTGTTGAGTTTTTTCCATGCATCCAAGCTGCATCGCCACACCTGGTCCTGGTAGGGGGCCGGCAAAGCTGCCTGTTGGGACCCCGTGGCATACCCATCTCCTGTGCTGGCCAACATCCCAAAGGTGATAGGGACCGGGTGGGGGGGGGTTTGCCGGAGCGTTCATCTCCCCCTGTAGACAACATTCCTCCTGGAATAGTGCCAACCATTTAATGAATATTGGGCTGGGAAAAACCGCCTTTGCTAGGTCTAGCCAATCCTTTGTGACACACGGGTGGTAGGCAATATCTTGGAGCAAGGTCATGCCCAGGGCGAATTGGGGCCATCTTCGGCCACCGCTTTTCTGAGTTCCTTAAGATCGTTAGCCTCCCAGGGCTACCAATCTAAGGGCCGGTTCCCCCCTGGCATGAGGTTCACCGGGAAGGCACAAAATGGAGGCTCATTAGGTTGGGGCGGGGCCTCTGGGCTCGGCGTGACGTAAGGCGCCTCAGTCTGGAGTTCCGTCCTTTGTGACTTGGCTTGGAGTTCCGCTCTAAGGGCTGTATATGGTCCCTCGGGGCTTAGTCCCCTGCCCTGCTTGTAAGGGGGTGGTCTCCCTGTGTCTGAACCCTCTGAAGCCTTTCTCCTTTCAACTAATTTATCCCATTCCTTTTCTCCCTCTGCCTCAGAGTCTGTTGCTTCCCCCTGCTATCCTGCATGGAGGAGGCAAGGGACCTGGGGTGGAACGAAGCTTTCAAAGCTGTAATAGTAGGGTAAAAACCCAAGGGGGGATCAATTCCAAAATGCCTCTCTCTCTCTCTCTCTTGCCAGTTTCTCCACCCTAGTCCAAGTCTGCCAGGAGAAGAGGTTGGCCTTGATAATCCAGGGGGCAAGGGAGACAATAGTCTCCCAAGTATGAAGGGTGTTAGCCTCAGTTAGTTCAAGCCCTCGGGACTGCAACATGAGGCATAGAGCCTTTAGGGCTGGTTCTTTCTTAGCTGATGTTGCATTACCCATATTGGGGTCTCACCTGTCCCGGACGTCCACTTGGCTTCGATCGATGTGGGGGGTCCTCTTTCAAGCCCCACGTTGGGTGCCAGGGTGCGGGGGTCGGGGTCTTAACTGGTCCCAGACCCGCGAGACTGGCTGGATCAAGGAAGGACAGGTGCGCAGCTCGCCCGTTCCCAGCCTCCCAGTTCCTGGCGACAATCAGACGCAGTGGGGAGTCAAGTTGAGCAAGATCTTACTTTATTGTAGCAGGGTGGAGCCTTATATACATTCCCTGGACATAGGGGTGGGGACAGTGATGTATAGAGTGGGGTGATGGCTTTGGGCCAATGAAATATATCCATGTAAGTGGCGTCTGGGCAGGGGCGTTTTCAAGTAAATCTTGCTGCATCACTCTCAGGTGGAAGTGACTGGCAAAAAACAGGTCACCAAACATGAGCCAGGCTTAGAGATTTCCAACAGGCCACGTTTTTGGAGAGCCTGTAAGGCCCAAAACTCCCCCTTTTTGTTTTGTACGGGGGGGTGGTCAGCATGGCCCCTGTCTTAGGTTGTCTGTGCTTACTCCTACTAGGCTTACCCGTCATTGGGAGTTTAAGGCAGCTTTTGGCCCAACCCCTGTCTTAGGTTGCCTAGGGGTAGCCAGATCTTACCCGTCATTGGGTGCCATGTGTCTCCTCCCCCTTTCTGCCACACTGTCCCCTGTCTTAGGTTGGCCTCTCCTTGAGGACCTTTACCCATCATTGGGGTGAGGCAGTGGGCAGGGGGTCTTATCAAGGGCCATATCTGGCTCACAGCATCATAAGTTGGATTTCCTGGGTCTTGTTTTGTATCAGCTGAATCAGCTTGTTAAAAAGGCATGGTCCGAGCTGGAGAGATGGCCTAGCAGTTAAGAGCACCGACCACTCTTGCAGAGGACCCGGGTTCCATCCCCAGCACCCACGTGGTGGCCAAGAAACATCCGAAACTCCAATTCCAGAAGTCCAGTTCCAGGGGAATCTGACGACCTCTTCTGACCTTCACGGCATTGCTCGACATGGGTGCACAAACCTGCATGCAGACAGTACATTCATACACATACAGAAATAAATAAAAAAAAATTAAAAAAATTAAAACAATTTAAAAAAGGCATGGTCCAATGGTGCAAGCAAGCAGTATTATTATAAGTGGGCCAGCTAGGGCTGAATAAAGAGTGGTTAACCAAGATGACCAGCCAAACCATTGGCTGAACCAGCCCTGGTTGTAATTTAGCCGCCTATCTTCTATTCCCTTTCAAATCTCATCCAGATTTTTTGTAATGATCCCTGAATGGTCTGCATAAAAGCAGCACTTCTCCCCCAATGCTCTGCAAATTCCCCTTGTTCAAGGGTTAGGAGATCCAGTCCCCTCCAATTTTGGAGGATTACTAGTGCTAGGGAATCTAGGGATTTTTTAAAATATCTGAGAGTGGTTTCCACTCTATCGAGGTTGACATCAATCTGCATCCTGAGTTCTTGATATTTGGTGTTTACCAGGGCCAGGGAGGCCCCTCCCAGACCAGTTCCCAGTGCCCCGAGCCCCAGAAGGGGAGTGACTGCTAGTGCAGTAATGAGTTCCCTTTTTTCCCTGTGGTTACTTTGCCTGGCGACCATTTCTTCATTAGAATGATATAATACATGGGGCATCACTGCCACCATAGCACAGGTATCGTTGCCCTGTTTAAGAACTGCAGTTGCTATGCAGGGCGTGAAGCCTGAGTGTTGACATAGCCAATATATTCCCTGTTCTGAGGGTATTATCCATTCATTATCATCAGTAACCTCCTGACACCTCCCCCATGGAGAGACCTCTTGGGCAGATGTCACACAAGTGAAATTTGCTCCCTGAAGGGGTAAGGTCAGCTCTGTTCTTTTAATGTCTTGTTTTGTATTCGACCACCGGGGGCCCCATCAACATTTTGAGGACATGTTTTCCTTTGTAAAATTTCCAATATACCCTAGAGCTTCATAGTATGGTGGTGTGGGACTAAGGCATAGCCAACATGACTCTGTTAACTCAGGCCTGGTCTCATTTAGGGCTTCATAAGCTATTTTTACTGCCGCTTCCCAGGGGCTAGTTTTGTCCCTAGTTTTACCCTTACTGTGTCCCTTTCTTTTGCCCTTGCCCTTGTGTCCTCTCCTGGTGGTGTGAGGTTGGGGGGTGCTATTGACTGGCCGGTTTGTTGGTGGTGGGCTTGTCATAGTCTTTGTTTTGTTGGGAGTTGGGTCTGGGGCATCTGGCCCCACCTGAGTCTCACTAGCAATGGGATTTATTTGTCTCCTGATGGAGAATAGCAATCCTTGATCATAGCCTGATTGATATAGCCTAAGGCCCCACATTTTCCCAATTCCCCAGTTTGTTTCCTTTTTGCCCTCTTCAGTGAATGTTACCTGAATGGAGTTGCAGTGGTAACTGGTGCATGCCCCATAGAGGGGGTTGCTAGCCCTTCTCTGTGTCTTTACCCTAGTAACCTGGATAGCTCCCCTGTGCCCCACCCAAGAGCATGACCCTGTGGTCTCGCACCCCCATGCCCTACAGTAGAAATCTCCCCACCCACGACAATCAGATATCTTTTGTGCAGTCCGGTTACTCCCGGGACATACATAGATGTCGGTGTCCCTGAGCGCAGCTCATTTGAGGATGCGGGAGCATCCTGGGGATCTAGGGTCTCCCACCACTGGCAGGGTGCATCCCCTTTGTCCACTACATTCTGGCCTCCCCAGGTGAGCCAGGGTCCAATCAGCCACATCCCAACTTCCTCAGGCCAGATCACAGAGGTCGAAGTAGAGTGACAGCCACCATGTTGATGGCGTTGTGTCCTTCATGGTGGAATTGAGGGCTTGCCCGTTAACAGGGTTAGCCACTAGCCATGTCACTCTCTGTGGTTGGTGGGGATTAGGATTCTGTGCCTCTATTACTGTTGTTGTCATTCATGCAGCCATTAACAGTTTCAGGGACCACGCCATCTGTGAACAAGAAAAGACATAAGAACTCCTCAAGGGTTTGTAGCCCTTGGATTCAATTATATTATTGTTTTGTTTTTCAAGGGGGTCAGTAGGAACTTCAAGTTCCTTGCTGGTACCAGATTCCTGCTTCTTCCCCAACTTAGCATGACCCGTGTCCCTCTCCCGCCCCTCCCACCCCTCCCGATTCAACATTTCAGTCAGTTTTCTGATGCAGTCTTTCTGTTGTTGATCTTTTAATATGTATCCCTCTCCACAAGAAATATTTACAAACAGGTTATTGGTGCTAGCATCCACAGATGAGAGATACCATTCATCGTTTGTTTTTCTGGGACTGTTTTACTTCACTTAATATAATATCTTCTAGCTCCATCCATTTAGCTGCAAAGTTCATGATGTTGTCTTTTTTCACCGCTGCATAGAACTCCATTGCGTACATGTACCACATTTTCTCTATCCACTTGTCAGTTGAGGGGCATTTGGGTTGGTTCCAGCTTTTTGCTGTTGTGAACAGAGCTGCAATAAATATAGCTGTGCATGTATTTCTGCAGTAAGATGAGTCTTGTTGGGTATATACCCAGGAGTGGTATGACTGGGTCAAATGGCAAGCTCATTTTGAGTCTTCTAAGGGTTCTCCACACTGCTTTCCATAGTAGCTGTACAAGTTTACATTCCCACCAGCAATGGATGAGTGTTCCCCTTTCCCCACAACCTCTCCAGCACTTGATATCATTTGTTTTCTTGATCCTGGCCAGTCTTATTGGAGTGAGATGATATCTTAGAGTGGTCTTAATTTGCATTTCCCTAATTATTAGTAACGTTGAACAGTTTTTAAGATGTTTCTCAGCCATCTGTAATTCCTCCTCTGTAAAGTCTCTATTCAGTTCTTTGCTCCATCTTTTGAGTGGTTCACTTGTTTTCTTTCTTCTTTGTTTTTTGAGTAGCTTGTATACACTGGAAATTAATGCTTTGTCAGATGTATCTGCAGTGAAGATTTCCTCCCACTCTGTGGGTTTTCTTTTTACTTCCTTTATTGCTTCTTTTGAGTTTAATGAGGTCCCATTTGTCAATTGTTGATCTTATTTCTTGTGCAGCTGCTGTCTGATTTAGGAAGTCTTTTCCTACACATATGTATTGTAGTCTGCTGCCAAGTTTTTCTTCTATCACCTCCAGAGTTTTGGGTTTCACATTGAGGTCTTTGATCCATCTGGAATTGACTTTTGTTCAGCGCAAGAGGTAAGGGTTTAATTTCATTCTTCTACAGGTGGTGATCCAGTTTTGCCAACACCACTTACTGGAGATGCTGTCTTTTCTCCATTGTGTCTTCTTGGCCCCCTTCTCAAATATGAGGCGGCTGAAATTGTCTGTGCTCAGTGCAGGGGTTGGGGTCTTAACTGGTCCAGAACCCACAGGACTGGCTGGATCTCAGAAGGACAGGTGCACAGCTGGCCCGTTCCCAGCCTCCAGTTCCCGGAGACAATCAGATGCAGCGGGGAGTCAAGTCAAGCAGGATTTCACTTTATTATAGCAGGGTGGGCCTTATATACATTCCCTGGACATAGGGGTGGGGATAATGATGTACAGATTAGGGTGCTGGCTTTGGGCCAATGAAATATATCCATGTAAGTGGTGCTCGGGCAGGGGCATTTTCAAGTGACTCTTGCTGCGTCATTCTCATGCGGAAGTGACTGGCGAAAAAACAGGTCACTAAACTCGAGCCAGGCTTAGAGAATTCCAACAGGCCATGTTCTCGGAGAGCCTGTAAGGCCCAACAACTCCCCCTTTTTGTTTTGTATGGTGGGGGTGGTAAGCATGGCCCCTGTCTTAGGTTGTCTGTGCTTACTCCTACTAGGCTTACCCGTTATCGGGAGTTTAAGGCAGCTTTTGTCCCAACCCCTATCTTGGGTTGCCTGGGGTAGCCAGATCTTACCCGTCATTGTGTGCCATGTGTCTCCTCCCCTTCTCTCTTTGCCACACTGTCCCCTGTCTTAGGTTGGCCTCTCCTTGAGGACCCTTACCCGTCATCGGTGTGATGCAGTGGGCAGGGGGTCTTATCAAGGGCCATATCTGGCTCACAGCGTCATAAGTTGGATTTCCTGGGTCTTGTTTTGTATCAGCAGAATCAGCCTGTTAAAAAGGCATTGTCCAATGGTGCAAGCAAGCAGGCTGGCTAGGGCCGATAAAAGAGTGGTTAACCAAGGTGACCAGTCAAACCATTTGCTGAACCAGCCCTGGTCATAATTTAGCCACCTATCTTCTATTCCCTTTCCAATCTCATCCAGATTTTTTGTAATGATCCCCAAATGGTCTGCATAAAAGCAGCACTCCTCTCCCAATGCTCTGAAAATTCCCCCTTGTTCAAGGGTTAGGAGATCCAGTCCCCTCTGATTTTGGAGGACTACTAGTGCAAGAGAATCTAGGGATTTTTTAAAATATCTGAGAGTGGTTTCCACTCTATCATGGTTGACATCAATCTGCATCCTGAGTTCTTGATATTTGGTGTTTACCAGGGCCAGGGAGGCCCCTCCCAGACCGGTTCCCACTGCCCCAAGCTCCAGAACAGAAGTGACTGCTAGCACAGTAATGAGTTCCCTTTTTTCCCTGTGGTTACCCTGTCTGGTGGCCATTTCTTCATTAGAATTATATAATTCATGGGGCATCACTGCCACCATAGCACAGGTATCGTTGCCCTGTTTAAGAACTGCAGTTGCTATGCAGGGCGTGAGGTCTGAGTGTTGACATAGCCAATATATTCCCTGTTCTGAGGGTATTATCCATTCATTATCACCAGTAACCTCCTGACACCATGGGAGCATGGAGAGACCCCTTGGGCAGATGTCACACAAGTGAAATTTGCTCCCCGAAGGGGTAAGGTCAGCCCTGTTCTTTTAGTGCCTGTTTTTTATTCAACCACTGGGGGCCCCATTGACATTTTGAGGCTGTGCTTTCCTCTGTAAAGTTTACAATATACCCTAGAGCTTCATAGTACGGTGGTGTGGGACTAAGGCATAGCCAACATGTCTCTGTTAACTCAGGCCTGGTGTCACTTAGGGCTTCATAAGCTATTTTTACTGCTGCTTCCCAGGGGCTAGTTTCATCCCTAGTTTTACCCTTACTGTGTCCTTTCTTTTCCCCTTGCCCTTGTGTCCTCTCCCAGTGGCGTGAGGTTGGGGGTGCTATTTACTGGCCAGTTTGTTGGTGGTGGGCTTGTCATAGTCTTTGTTTGGTTGGGAGTTGGGTCTGGGGCATCTGGACCCACCTGAGTCTCACTAGAAATGGGATTTATTTGTCTCCTGATGGAGAATAACAATCCTTGATCATAGCCTGATTGACATAGCCTAAGGCCCCACATTTTCCCAATTTCCCAGTTTGTTTCCTTTTTGCCCTCTTCAGTGAATGTTACCTGAATGGATTGCAGTGGTAACTGGTGCATGCCCCATAAAGGGGGTTGCTAGCCCTTCTCTGTGTCTTTACCCTAGTAACCTGGATAGCTCCCCTGTGCCCCACCCAAGAACATGACCCTGTGGTCTCACACCCCCATGCCCTATAGTAGAAATCTCCTGGCCCACCACAATCAGATATCTTTTGTGCAGTCTGGTTATTCCCAGGACATACATAGGTGTTGGTGTCCCTGAGCGCAGCTCGTTTGAGGAAGTGGGAGTATCCTGGGGATCTAGGCTCTCCCTCCACTGGCAGGATGCATCCCCTTTGTCCATTACATTCTGGCCTCCCCAGGTGATCCGGGGTCCAATCAACCACATCCCAACTTCCTCGGGCCAGATCACAGAGGTCGAAGTAGAGTGACGGCCACCATGTTGATGGCGTTGTGTCCTTCGTGGTGGAATTGAGGACTTGCCCCCGTTAACAGGGTTAGCCACTAGCCACGTCACTCTCTGTGGTTGGTGGGGATTAGGATTCTGTGCTTCTATTACTGTTGTTGTCATCCATGCAGCCATTAACAGTTTCAGGGACCATGCCATCTGTGAACAAGAAAAGACATAAGAACTCCTCAAGGGTTTGTAGCCCTTGGATTCAATTATTTTATTGTTTCCTTTTCTAAGGGGTTCGGTAGGAACTTCATGTTCCTTGCTGGTATCAAGATTGGTGCTTCTTCACCAGTAGGGTATACACATCCAAAGCCTCTCCCCATTGTGATTAGTGGGTCTGGGCCTTTCCATTGGTGTGTTAAAGGGTCTTTCCATTTAACCTTTACTTGGGGGTTAAGGCTTGTGGGTCCCCAATGCTTTTGGAACCTAGATTCTGTCATGTCCTTGGAAAAATTTAAAATATTTATAGTGAACAGGGCTTGCACCAACTGCAGGTGGGGGCTTACTCCCCCTTTTTGTTTTTGTAATTGTTCCTTAAGGTATTGTTGATTTCTTTCAACAATGGCTTGTCCCTGGGGTTGTAGGGGATTCCTGTAGTATGTTTAATACCCCATCTCTCAAGAAAGCCTGCAAGAGCCTTTGAAGTAAAGCAAGGTCCATTATCTGTTTTGATCTGGCCTGGCAGTCCTAATGTTGCAAACCATTGGAGAAAGTGGGATTGGGCATGTCTGGCTCTTTCTCCAGTGTGGGCAGTGGCCCAGCAGGCTCTAGAATGGTGTCGATGGACACAAAAACATATTTAACCTTGCCAAAAGCAGCAAAATGGTTGACATCGGTTTGCCAGAGGGCATTAGGTTGTAAGCCTCAAGGATTAACTCCTTGGGGTTGAAGTGGGTATTACCTTAAGGAAGGGTTGGCAAGATTTACACGTTTGGACATTTTTTTTTTTTAATTCCTTTATAGGCACCTGAGGGAACTTTTGGTGTAGACCTCTCCAATTTACATGGGTTAGCTCATGAAAGTTTGTGGCTTCCTGAGCTGTTAGAATGTTAGGCCCCGAGGCCAGTTGGTGTGCCAGGGCGTTGCCCATAGACAAGAAACCAGGAAGGCCTGAGTGTCCTCTAAGGTGCTGGAGGTATATTGGGGCACTCCTTCCCTCTTAAAGGGCCTTAAACTCTATCATAAGAGGGGAGATTAGGTTACTGTCAAGCCTAATGTGGGCTTTTGGTAAATGGGGTAGAAGGTTGGCAACGTATAAACTGTCAGTGAAGAGGTTGCAGGACTCCCAAATGTTCTGCAGCACCATTATGACTGCTAATAATTCCTTATATTGGGCGGATCCTTGGCTTGGCTGGAATCTTTGGCTGGTTGGGGTGGAACTGTTCTCTCTAAAGGCCATGTAGGCTGAGCCGGCTTTCCCTCCATCAGTGAAAATGCAGGGCACATGTGGTATAGGTTCTTTTAAAAACAGAGAAGGCATTATAAGCTCCAGGGGTTTTTGCAGGAAGGCTACCCACCTAGAAGGTCCAAAATGACAATCCAGTTTTCCCATGAAGCCTTCTAAGGAAATAGCCAGGTGTGAATGGTTGTGAGCCAGCCATTCAACATCTGCCAATCTGTACAGGAGGATGATGTTATGAGGGTCTATTCTGTAGTGTCTTTGCACCTGAGTCCTCCCCCTTATGATAACATCTGCCAGCTAGTCTGTTTGGGAGTACACTCGAGGTGTGCCAGCCATGGATGTATGTATCCATTCTAAAGGGGCCCCCTCCTGGGTGATGACTGCCATGGCAAAGCTCTGTCCTGTAAGGACCCAAAGGGACAGAGGGCATTCTGCAGAATACCTTCTTAGAGAACAGTGATGTAAAGCATTTTGAAAAGCCTTGAGAATTTTTTGGTGTTCTGGGGTGAGGGAGATTTCCTCCTGAGTCCTGTTGTCTCTTAATAGGGTAAATAATGGCATTAAGGTTTCTGTGGGGATGGCTACCCAGGGTCGGAGCCAATTGATTTCGCCAAGTAAGCTTTGGAGTTGTGTTAGGGTAAGTCAGTCAGGTATTTTTATACTAGGTTTTAAGGGACTAACTTGAGAGAGAGAGAGATGGGTACCCAGCACCTTGAAGGGAGGAACTCGTTGGATTTTTTCAGATGCCACCATGAACCCTCCTTTAATCAATGTATGTGATATTGTAGCCAGGAACCCTAGCAGCTTATGAGGGTCCTGGTGGCCAATGATTAGGTCATCCATGTAGAGGTAAGGAGTCCCCTTGCGACAGCATGGGGGCCAGGACCATTTTGCCATATTGCTGGCAAAATGCTGGGCTATTGGCCATGCCCTGTGGCAGCACCACCCACTCATATCAGTGATCTGGCTGGGAGTAGTTGTGAGATGGCACCGAGAAAGCGAATTTAGCACAATCTTCAGGGTGCAGGGGAATGGAAAAGAAGCAATCTTTAAGATCAATTACAGCTATAGAAAAACCCATGGGGATTGCAGGGATTCAGGGCATGCCTCGCAAAGGGGTTCCAACCAACTCCATTCTATCATTTACCTTCCTCAGGTCTTGGAGCACGTGCCATGCTCCTGAAGCTTTTCGAATGACAAAGACAGGTGTATTCCAGGGACTCAGTAGGGCGGATGTGCCCGAGTTTTAATTGTTCATCTATTAACTGGAGTAGGGCCTCAAGCTTTTGTTGTGTTAGTGGCCACTGCTCCACCCAGACGGGTTTTCCCAGGGAGCAATGGCCCCTATGATTGGGGGTCAATTTTGATTTGTCCTTGCTTTTGGGTGTGGTCATGAGGGGGGTCGATTAGGGGATCCTCAAAGAATAGTTTATGATCAGTAGTTAATACTGCATCCATCTGTCCCAACAAATCCTGGCCTAATAGATTAGCTGTGAGGCCTTGGGCTACCAATGGCCTAATTTTCCCTTGGTCCCCATCTGGGCTCACCCACTTCATGAGGGTAGAGGTCTCCTCAGTCCGGGAATCCCCCCCCCCCATTCCCAAGACCAGGGGCCCGGATGTCAGGGACCAAGTAGCTGGAATTTCCTCTTAGGACAGTCCTGTCTGTTACTGTGTCAATGAGATATTGGAATTTGACACCACCAATGACAATTGACATTTGGGGTCGCAGTCCCTCTGAGAGTGGGACCGTCCAATGAGCCTGGGGTTGTGCCGGTTCATGTAACTGGTTGCATTTGCGTAAGAATGAGCCTCCTTGGTTTGACGGGGCTAGAGTCTGCCCCTGGTCTAGTTTAAAGGTTTGCCTTCAGTATCAAACTTAGATTTGCAGTCTCTTTTCCAATGTAATCCCTTTCTACAGCAGGGACAGGGGGTGCGAGGTGGCTTGCCTCCTCCCAAGACCTTACCCCCTGGATTCCTCTGGGGGCAGTCACACTTAAAGTGCCCCTTGTGGCTGCAACGGAAACAGAGCTGGCTCTGTTTGTTCTTTTCCCCTGGTAATTTGGCTGCACCCAAGGCTTGAGTGATTGCAGCCGTTAATACTGACGTCTGTGCTTGTATGGCCTGGGTTAAGGCTTGTGCCTTGTGGCTTTGAGTTCCTATGTCTTGGGTGGCTATAATTCAGGAACTCATTGTCCGGTCCCTCATGCCTGCACAGGCTAGGCAGTGATTGCCATTCATTCCCTCCCAGACTGTCATCCTAATAAATTGGTCTAGGAGGTCCCCCGGGGAAGCTTACGTTGAAGGCTTTGCTGTACCTGGTCGATAAATTCAGGGAGTGTTTCGCAAGCCTTTTGTCTCATCCTCGCCAAGGGGCTCTCAGAGGGACCCGTGTTGAGTTTGTTCCATGCATCCAAGCCCCATTGCACCTGGTCCTGGTAGGGGGTCGGCAAAGTTGCCTTTTGGGCCCCCCTGGCATATCCATCTCCTGTGCTGGTCAGCATCCCAAAGGTGATAGGGACGGGGGTTTAACCGAGCGTTGGCCTCCCCCCGCGAAAGACATTCCTCCCGAAACAGGGCTGACCATTTAATGAATATCGGGCTGGGGAGGACCGATTTCGCTAAGTCTAGCCAATACTTGGTGACACAGGGATGGTAGGCAACATCTTGGAGCAAGGTCATGGCACAGGGCGAATTGGGGCCATCTTCTGCCACTGCCTTTTGAGTTCCTTAAGATCCTTAGCCTCCCAGGGGTACCAATCTAAGGGCCGGTTCCCCCCAGGCGTGAGGTTCACCCGGAAGGCACAAAATGGTGGCTCATTAGGTTGGGGCGGGGCCTCCTGGCTTGGCGTGATGTAAGGTGCCTTGGTCAGAGCTCCGTCCTTTGTGCCTCGGCTCGGAGCTCTGCTCTAAGGGCCGTATAGGGTCCCTTGGGGCTTAGTCCCTCTGCCTACTTGTAAGAGGGTGGTCTCCCTGTGTCTGAATCCTCCGAAGCCTTTCTCCTTTCAACGAATTTATCCCATTCCTTTTCTCTCTCTGCCTCAGAGTCTCCCAAGTATGAAGGGTGTTAGCCTCAGTTAGTTCAAGCCCTCAGGACTGCAACATGAGGCATAGAGCCTTTAGGGCTGGTTCTTTCTTAGCTGACGTTGTGTTACCCATATTGGGGTCTCACCTGTCCCGGACGTCCACTTAGCCTCGATAGATGTGGGGGTCCTCTTTCGTGCCCCATGTTGGGCACCAGGGTGCGGGGTTTGGGGGTTTTAACCGGTCCAGAACCCGCAGGACCAGCTGGATCGAGGAAGGACAGGTGCACAGCTCGCCCGTTCCCAGCCTCCAGTTCCCGGAGGCAATCAGACCAGCCGGGAGTCAAGCCGAGCAGGATCTCACTTTATTGTAGCAGGGTGGGGCCTTATATACATTCCCTGGACATAGGGGTGGGGATAGTGATGTACAGAGTGGGGTGCTGGCTTTGGGCCAATGAAATATGTCCATGTAAGTGGTGTCCAGGCAGGGGCATTTTCAAGTGAATCTTGCTGCATCATTTTCATGTGGAAGTGACTGGTGAAAAAAACAGGTCACTAAACTGGAGCCAGGCTTAGAGAATTCCAACAGGCCACATTCTCAGAGAGCCTGTAAGGCCCAACATGCTCAGGTTTGGAGCTTCAGTTTTATTCCATTGGTCAACAGGTCTGTTTTTGTGCCAGGACCAAGCTGTTTTTATGACTATAGCCCTGTAGTACAGTTTGAGGTCTGGTATAGCGATCTCCCCTGTATTGCTCTTTTTGCTCAGGGTTGCTTTGGTATTCGGGGTCTCCGGATTATCAAAGAAAGTTTCTTTACTCAGCTGGTTGTGTTAAGTACATCCACAGGACAGTTTCTCAAAAACAGCTAGATAAGTGCGGTTTGCATAATTTGCTATTATGAAATAACTGAGTGTTTTAATAATCATTGATATATAACTTAACTACTGCAAGATGAAATTCTCCAGTAAATCTTTAGATATTTATTGGCAGCAAACTGGAGATAATATGTAAAAACGCTAGAAAAAATAAAGACAAGTAAATTCATTCTAGAAGTTAAAATAGAATATACACCTGTAAAATAATGAGAGTTCAGGAAAGAAATAAGCAGAAACCTGTGGGTTTTGTTTAGACAGAGTATCCCTGTAGCACCATCTGGCCCAGAACTCCTATGTAGACCAGGCTGACTTTAATCTCATTGAGATACTCTTGCCTCTTCCTCCTGATTGCTGGGATTAAAGGCACGGGTCCATATTGAAGGACATTTGGGGAATACAATTTAGACTCTATAGGCCTTAAATATATATAATAATAATATATATATATATATATATATATATAATTTGTTTCTGTGGTATTGGGGATTGAACCCAGGGCATTGCACATGCTAGGCAAGAACTTCATCCCCAGCCCTTGGGTTTTGGATGCAAGTTCTCACTATGTAGCTCAGGTTAACCTTGGATTCACTATGCAACCCAGGCTGGCCCCAATCTTGCAATGTGCATTTCCCCAAATCTTTGAGAATAAATTTTATTTTATAAATAATTATATATTTAATAAGAATATTAATAACTTAAATTTTATGTATTTTCCTTTATGATAATAGATACTAGAACTTGTCTGGTTTTAAGGATTTTAATATACTCTTTTGCTATACTACATATAAAATATATCCATATATATGGATTTCATGCATTCTGTCATATATGCTAAGGGTTATTGAGTCATGTTTGTGTTCCCAGATGTTCCACAGTACAAGTTCATCCACTGCAGTCTAGTCAGCCTAAGTGGGCCTCATTTTAAAACAAAATGGAAGACTTTCAATATTATTAAAACAGGTACTTAAAAAAATAAAATTTATACATACATAAAAAAACAGGTACTAAAGATAGCTATCATTCTTGCACATGCTTGTAATCCTACCACTGGGGAAATGGACATTGCAAGATTGGGACCAGCCTGGGTTGCATAGTGAATCCAAGGATAGCCTGAGTTACATAGTGAGAACCTGCATCCAAAACCCAAGGGTTGGGGATGTAGTTCTTACCTAGCATGTGCAAAGCCCTGGGTTCAGTCCCCAATACCACAGAAACAAATTATATTTAAAGAAAACCAAAAACTTATCATTCAGATAGAAAAAAAAGTGAAATGTCTTATTAAAACAGCAGCAAATGAGACCTGGCGATTTATTAGAAAGAAAAAGAGATCATGCTTGAATGGGGTTTATTCAAATAAACAACGATGTTTTAAAATGAATAATTTATCCAAACAGCAGATACATATTTTACGAACATGGACAATCTACACAAAACAAAAGTGCATTTAATAACTCTTTTTTTTTTTAGCTGTATAACTCTATTTATTCAACATATACATATTTTGCTCAGTACATTGTTTATTGGGAAAGGCAGTGTAAAAGATGCTGTGGTTACCAGAATGTTAAGGAAATGTACTCTCCAGATCTGGGGTGCCAGCGGAGTAGGCCCAGCCAGCTGTCCAAGTGCAGCAGTGAGAGTGACGAACAGGGTGAAAAAGAGAAGTGAGATTTAGTGTATATGGCTGTGTTGGGATGAGGCATGTAGGGGTTCAGAGCTCCAAGGCCATTTGCAGGGTGCTGACACTAGCTTTAGTTTTAGATGGAAAAATGGATCTCAGTATGGTGATGCATAC
>VZQC01001827.1:8418-121990 GCA_009823505.1 Rhizomys pruinosus | reverse complement strand
ACCATGAAATAAGAAGAACATGGAGAAAGCATTCCCAGTGTTAAGGACTACGGATGCCAACCCAGAATACTTTACCCAGCAAAAATGTCGACTATACTTGAAGGAGAGAGAAAAATCTTTCCATACATAAACAAGATGATGGAATACATGTCTGGAAAACCAACTCTTCACAAAATACTTTGAAGCAATTCAAAGGCAGAAGAGAGGAGCAAAAAATCCTCAAACACCTAGGAAAAGAAACTATCAAAACATAACCATTGGAGCAAAATCAGAGGCTAGAAGCCCAAATGATAATAAAATGAAAGGAGCAACATCTCTTTCAATTATAACCTTAAATATAATGGGCTAAACTCCCCATCAAAAGCATAGGCTGGGAATGGGTTAGGAAACAAAACCCATCTATATGCTGTGTACAAGAAAAACCCATCTCAATTTCAGGATAGGCACCAACTAAGGTGAAAGGGTGGAAGAAAAAGTATTCCAAGCAAATTGTACCAAAAAGAAAGCAGGTGTGGCTATTCTATATTCAGACAAAATAGACTTCAAAGCAAAGAAATCAAAAGAGACAAAGAGGTGCCACTACATCTTTATTAAAGGAACAATTGACGATGAAGATTTCACAATCATAAATATATATGACCAAACACCGGTGCACCAAACTTTATAAAGACAATCTTCAGGATCTCAAGGCACAGATTAACCCCAGCACACTAAAGTAGGGGACTTCAAAACCCCTTAAGTCCCCTAGACAGATCAACAGGACAAAGGATAAACAGAGAGACATCTGAACTAAATCACAATACAACAAAGGGACCTCACAGACATTCATCGAATATTTCACCCAAACACCAAGAGAATACAACTTTCTATCAGCACTCATGGAACATCTCAAAATAGACCATATACAGGACACAGGGAAAAACTCGAAAAATAAAAAAAAGATTGAAATAATTTCATTCATTCTATCAGACCACAGTGCAATAAAACTCAATATCAAAACACAGAATAAACCCTACATCCTTCAGGAACACATGGAGACTAAACAACATCTCCTGAATAATGGTGGGTCCAAGGAAGAAAAAGAAAAAAAAAAAAAAAAAAACTGCCTGGCACTGAATGACATGATAAAACAACACAGCAAAATCTATGGGACACTTTAAAAGCAGTTCTAAGAGGAAGTTTATAGCTCTAAGTGCCTAAAAAAAACCAGAAAGAACACAAGTGAATGATCTAACACTGCAGCTAAAAATACTTGAGAAACAACAACCAAATGACCTAAATGGAGCAGACAAGAGAAATAACAAAATCAGGCAGAGATCATGACAAATAGAAACAAAGAAATCATCAAAAAATCAATGAATCCAAAAGCTGGTTCTTTGAGAGAATAAACAAGATAGACCAGACCTCTAGCCCAGCTAACCAAACGAAAGAGGGAACAACTCCAAATCAATAGAATCGTGATGAAAGGGGAAACATCACAACAGACAATGAAAAGATCCAGAACAATCATACGACTACTTCAAAAACTTATCTACTAATTTGAAAAAATAGAAGAAATGGATGAATATCTGAAATCCTGGGAATCACCAAAGCTCAACCAAGAAGCAGATTGACAGCCTAAAACAGACCAATACACAGGAAGAAATCGAAGATGTAAAAGTAGCCTCCCAACCAAAAAATGCCAGGCCCGATGGTTTCATAACAGAATTTTATAAAATATTTCAAAAAGACTTACAACCATTACTACTTAAATTGTTAGAAGGATACAAAGGGGGACTTCTCCCAGAATCCTTCTATGAGGCCAGCATTACGCTACTACCAAAACCAGGAAAGATACAACCAAAAAGGAGAACTATAGACCCATCTCCCTAATGAACACAGATGCCAAAATTCTAAACAGGATTCTGGCAAATCGCATACAGACTCACATCAAGAAAATCATCCACCATGACCAGTTGGATTCATACCAGAGATGCAGGGATGGTTCAACATACAAAATCAATAAACATCATCAAACACATTGGACTGAAGGACAAAAAAACCACACCCTCATCTCAATTGATGCGGAGAAAGCTTTGACAAATCCAGCATCCTTTCATTTAAAGTCCTGGAGGGAATTGGCCTAGAGGGATCAATCCTCACTGTAATCAAAGCCATTACAGGAAACCCACAGCCAATATCATCCAAATGGGAATGACAGAAGCATTCCCCTTGAAGGTAGGAACCGGCAAGGCTGCCCCCTGTCACCACTCCTCTTCAATATAGTGCTGGAAACCTTGCAGGGCAATAAGGCAAGAAAAGGAAATTAAAGGATTTCTAATTGGAAAAGAAGAAAATCAAGCTATCCCTTTTGCTGATGATATGATTGTCTACCTAAGGGATGCTAAGGACTCCACCAGAAAACTCCTAGAAAATGACTAAGAGCTTTGGGAAAGTGGCAGGATACAAAAATAAATCTAGAAAATCAGTAGCCTTTCTTTACACAACAACAAGCAACTGAAGAAGGACTACAAGGAGACTTCCCACTCACAATAGCCTCAAAAACAATAAATACCTAGGGAACAAACCTAACCAAAGACACCAAGGATCTCTACAACAAAAATTTTAAACCCCTGAAAAAAGGAAATTGAGGAAGACATCAGAAGATGGACAAACCTCCCATGCTCATGGATTGGGAAAATAAATATAGTAAAAAATGGCCATCCTACCCAAACTAGTGTACAGATTTAAAGCGATCCCAATCAAACCCAAGAGTTTCTTCACAGGCCTTGAAAAAAAATCCTCAATTTCATTTGGAAAAACAAAAGAACCCGAATAGCCAAAGCAACCCTGAGTGAAAAGAGGCAATACAGGGGGATCGCTATAACCAGACATCAAACTATACTACAGGGCTATAGTCATAAAAACAGCCTTGTACTGGCACAAAAACAGACCAGTTGACCAATGGAATAAACTGAAGATCCAAACCTGAGTCATACAATTTCAGCCACCTCATATTTGACAAGGGGGCCAAGAAGACACAATGGAGGAAAGACAGCATCTTCAGCAAATGGTGTTGGCAAAAATGGATCACCATTGTACAAGAATGAAATTAACCCCTACCTCTCACTTGTACAAAGGTTCAACTCTAGATGGACCAAAAGACCTCACGTGAAACCCCAAACTCTGGAGGTGTAGAAGAGAAGCTTGGCAGCAGACTACAAGACTTAGGTGTAGGAAAGACTTCCTAAATCAGACAGCAGCTGCACAAGAATAAGATCGACAATTGACAAATGGGACCTCATAAACTCAAAAGCTTCTGTACAAAAAGGAAGCAATAAAGGAGGAGGTGAAGAAGACCCACAGAGTGGGAGGAAACCTTCACAGCAGATACACTGACAAAGCAATAATTTCCAGAGTATACAAGCTACTCAAAAAACAAAGAAGAAAAACAAATGAATCACTCAAAGATGGAACAAAGATCTGATAGCGGGTGACTTCACAGAGCGAGGAGATTAGAGATGGCCGAAAAACATCTTAAGAAACTGTTCAACATCTCTGATAATTAAGAAATGCAAATTAACAACCACTTTGAGAATCACCTTACTCCAATCAAGACTGGCTAGGAATCAGGGAAACACGATGATACTCAATGCTGAGAGGGTTGTGGGGAAAAGGGGGAACACTCATCCATTGCTGGTTGGAATGTAAACTATACAGCACCACTATGAAAGCAGTGTGGAGAACCCTTCAAAGATCTCAAAGATGAGCTTCCATTGACCCAGTCATCTACTTCCTGTCGTATATACCCACAAGACACAACTTACTGCAAAATACATGCCACAGCATTTATTGCAAGCTCTGTTCACAATAGCAAAAAGCTGGACAGCCCCAGGTGCCCCTCAACTGACGAGTGGATAGAGAAAATGTGGTACATGTATACAATGGAGTTCTAAAGATGACAAGAACTAAGAAAGATGACATCATGAACTTTGCAGGTAAATGAGGAGCTAGAAGACAATTTATGTAATGAATAACACAGTCCAGAAAACAAACGACAAATGGTGTCCCATATGTGGATGCTAGTACCAACAACCCAGATATAATATATTCTCATGCAGAGGGATCATAGTAAAAGAACAACAACAGCAAGACTTGCATCCAGGAAAAATGACTGAAAATGGTGGAATGGGAGGCGGGATGGGTGGGGAAATCTGAGGGAACGGATGTATATTCGACTCATAGGCATATTTAATTGTATGAGTTCAGCAAGTACTCAGTTTCACCTACACCACTTGTCTACAGGATACATGGTGTTTTAGGACTAGTAAAAGTAAATATGTGTCTATTACATATATTAAACAAAGATTGGTTTACAGACTCTGATAAAAACGGTAATGCATCTGAGTTACAATGTAGAATATAATTCGCTGTTGTCACATTTGTTTACATAAAATCTGATAGAGCTAATAACTTTGGGATGGCACATACAAATGTTCTCTATAATTCTCTGTTGTACAGTATCTTGTAGCATTCTCTTTAAGAGATGATTTAATGCAAAAATTAAGTTTGCTTCCCAAGTTAATCATATATAGTCACCCAAAACAACATGGGTGAATTTTATGAAATCTGTGCCTTGTTTCCACCCTATAGTTATGTATAATACAACTGTCTTCTGGAACTCATGGGTTAAAAAAAAGGGGGGGGATCACAGACAGACATGAAACCTTTTAGTCAAAAAACCTTGCAATTCAAATCTTAAAACTAATACGGGAAAAGATTTGTTTGTTCCAAACGGACAAAATGTCACCCAAACTTAATGGCTGAGAAAAAAGATACAGCTTTGCATTGTAGGATGTACCAAAAAGTGGCAACTGAAAGGTTGACCCGCTGAACATTGAAAGGGAGAAAAGCCTCAGATTTCATAAAACATCAAACCCTTCTGTGGATCCTACCTGTAAAAACTATTTAATGAGTCCTAATGAAACTTATACCTTCTAGGTACAACAAAGGTTTTTGATATGACTTTCTTGCCTTCCCCCCCATAGAACCAAGGAGAAATATGACGATGATGATGTCATTCTCCAACTGTAAATTGGAGACAACTATTATAAAGAGATCTCTTATAAAACCGTAAAAATTCCTTCGTTTAATTGACTAATAGACTTGAACTGTGAAAAGGATTACACTCTGTTCAGAACCAAATAATACTAAATCCTTGGGCTATGCACTTAGGCAAAGTATTATTAATGCAGGAGCTCTGACATCAGCAATGATTTTTACCAGGGATGTTGGCCAGGGATCCAAGCCCCACAAAAGGTAAGGGCTCATTGCCCCTAAGTTGGGATACCTGCAGAGAGAGGCAATAAGCCCTGCTGCCGAAAGACCTGACGTTAACATGCGAGGGATGTATTGAGACCGCAATGCAAGTGTACAGATGCCTCTGGAATGCCAGAGAGTGTTACCAAAGGCCACTAAACCAATAAAGCAAAATACTAGGTCTCCTGAGTCAAGCAAGACTCCTCCTCAGCACCAGCTACACCTCACCCTGCCTGGAAATATGTGCAGCAGAGGCAGCCATTGTGCCTTATATATTCCAAATCTAATTGGCTATGGCTCTCCTTGGAGAAATAAACCATGGGCTGATGCCACCAGCCTACCATCCTCTACAGGTTAGGAGATGTTATATAAGCACAGTAAGACCCTGTATATTTATCAGGGGTAAAAATGTAATTCATGAATTAACATATCATCCAAAAATATGTTCTATGTCCAAAGTAACCTACCATAACTATTAGTGCTGCTTAAATACCTATATATCTAATTGCTTGTGCTTCATTAGTAGGATCGAAAGGTTACTCCTGAACAAAACTGTCAAGCCCATCAAAAGGCAAACAGCCAGACATTGACCAGAATCCAAGGTCAACAGCTCCAGAGAGAGAGGACAGTTTTACTTCTCATCCACCTGTGCCCCTTTTCTAAGCCTAGGGAACAATCTGCGGAAGAGGGGGCGTGGTAGAATGTAAAGGCTGTGTATTGGAGTGAAAGGTGAAACTACAGCGATGTAGTCTGGACACTCTTTTATCAACTTGATTGAACAAAAACCTGTCACCCCCCCCCACTGAATGTGGGACGTGGGGGTTTGGGCAAACAGTTCTGTAGATTGGTTTTGCATGAAGGATGCTTATTACTCATGGATTATCACTTATAGCTAAAAAAATGAAAAAAAAACCTGAAGAGAGGGACAGTTATGGCAGAATACATGATCTGGGATGGGGGGGGGTGGGGGGAAGGGGAAAGGAAATTATGCCTGAACTGAATTGGAAATATGTACAAGCACAACACCATCAATAAAAATTAAATAAAATAAATAAATAAATAAAAATAAATAAAAAAATAAATAAATAAATAAAGGTATGACTCTTGGTTGTTAACCAAGCTCCAGTAAATGGATGAATGCATTTGGAGACACAAATTTTACTGATAGCATATATACACATATTATTATAATATATATATATATATATATATAAACATATATACAAATATATATGTATATATAATAGGGTACATTTGAATTAGGTAGCAGAGAGGTAATAAAGAGGTGCAAAACGGGAGGGAATCTAAAACAATCAAGAATGTATTGAGTGAAATTTGCAAAAAAAATCTTAATTTAATAAAAAAAAATTCAGTATTGCCTGCCCAAAGGCGCAGCCGCCCTGGCCGCCGGACTCTCCGGACCCTCTGGCCCAGCGCCCGGGTCCCGCCCTCAAGGCCCCAGCTCCCAAGCTACTCGCCCAGGTGGCTTCTGGGTATCCTGCCCAAAGGTGCAGCCGCCCTGGCCGCCGGACTCTCCGGACCCTCCGCATTTAATAACTTTCGACTACATTCTTGAAAGTAGTCAATTAAAACCATTAGGGACTGCCAGTGATGTGGCTCAGAGTTTTAAAGCCCTTGCTGCACAAGCCTGAATTCAATCTGCATAACCCACAATGGAAGGAAGGAACTGATTTTTGAAAGTCGTTCTCTGACTGCATATTGTGTAGCATGTTTGTAGCTGTGCTTACATAGTGCATGTGTGTACACACACACATGCTCACACACAGAGACAGAGAGACACACAAAGAGACATACAGAGAGAAAGACAAAGACAGAGAAAGAGAATTAGCTAATTAATTAATTAAAAATGATATAATGCTTCTATTAAATTT
Source organism: Rhizomys pruinosus (assembly GCA_009823505.1). Taxonomy (NCBI): domain Eukaryota; kingdom Metazoa; phylum Chordata; class Mammalia; order Rodentia; family Spalacidae; genus Rhizomys; species Rhizomys pruinosus. Next base: position 114,800 of record VZQC01001827.1, on the reverse strand, counting down.
GTTTTTTTTTATATGGTAGTTTAACAATTTGATGAGAATCACTGTTTTAAATAGTAATAGAGATCCAGAAGAATAGCTTTATGGAAGAACATTTACTGGATATATGCAAACAAATATCTATTCATTCCAGATTGGGAATTGATGACAGACAAAAAAAAAAAATTCCATTTTTTTTTTTTTGAACCAGGGAGCTTATTGGTATCCCATAGCTGAGGGCTTACTTACAGGATCATGACGGACTCAAAGGTATCTGTTTCACTGAAAAGTTCACCCAAGAATGGGTGACAGGTTATGAAAGCTGCATCCATAAAGATCTTCATCCAACCTGCAGGCATATTGGCTATTCAGCTCTCCCTAGCAATTACATACTGCTTTTGGAACCTTCAGGAAAGTCCTTATGTATCATGTAACTTTCAGCAGTTTCCTGAGGTTTCTAAGTTTTGTTTCTTGATTCTTTTTTTGAAGGATTTCAATTTTTGTTATTTTATGTGTATGAGTCTTTTGTTTGCATGCAAATGTGGCCATTCATGTAATGCCCTTATAGGTCAGAAGGAGTCAGATCACCTGGAACTAGAGTTATTGTCTTTTCATAGCCACCATGTGGATGCTAGGATCCCAACCCCAGGTCCTCTGCAAGGGCTGAGCTCTCTCTCTAGTACCATAGAGCATTTTGAAAGTAAAGCTTATAAAGTAGGTAGGGTCTTAGAAGGAAAAGTGATGGGGTGGTTGAGAACAATTATTACATTTATTCATAATTTTGTTTATTTACATATTTATTTGTATTTATTTTATTTACTTCCCCACATCTATGCTGGGATTTTGTCTGGCTTTAGGTTACGTGAGATTTGTGCTTGCTGCCACCATTGCTATGGGTTCACATGAATAACTGCTCAGCTGTCCGAAAACCTTTGTTTCCTTGTGGACATTGCCACGTCTGGCTATTACAATATTTTTGCCTCCTCTTACACACTGATTCCTGAGCCTTGGAAGGCTGATGTTTAATATAGGTGTCTTATTCAGAGATAAGCAATTTGAAAAGCTTATCCTCTTATTTTGCTACACATTGGCTGCTTGGGAGTCTCTGTATTAATCACTAACAGCTACAAAAGGACATTTCTCTGGTCAGAGTTGAGGGATGCATTAATTTATGGCTATAATAATAACTCATTAAGAGTTGGTTTAATACCACATGTATTTAGAAGAACAGTAATATTAGGCTCTCCCCTATGGCAAGGCTGCTTTTTAAAGTTATATAAATAAGGGAGAATTGTTGGCAAAGAATATCATCGGGGCTGGAGAGATGGCCTAGCAGTTAAGAGTGCCGACTGCTATTGCAGAGGACCTGGGTTTGATCCCCAGCACCCACATGGTGTCTGAGAACCGTCTGTAACTCCAATTCCAGGAGAACTCCAGTTCCAGGGGAATCCAACACCCTCTTCTAACTTCCGTGGCATTGCACGATATGGGTGCACAAACCTACATGCAGACAGTACATTCATTCAAATAAATAAATAAATAAATAAATCAATAACAAATAATAAAAATTTTTTTTTTTTTTTTATTTGTATGTGTTGAATGTACTGTCGCATGCTAGGTTGTGCACCCGTGTCGTGCAATGCCGCGAGGTCAGAAGAGGTTTGGATTCCCCTGGAACTGGAGTTCTCCTGGAATTGGAGTTACAGACGGTTCTTAGCCGCCAATGTGGGTGCTGGGGATCAACCCGGTCCTCTGCAAGAGCGGCGGCTCTTAACCGCTAGGCTATCTCTCCAGCCCCACAAATAATAAAATTTTAAAAAAGAACATCATCAATGAAACTACCTGCAAGTTGAGAAGAAATTCTGGTGATTGCCAGAGTACTCACAATTTATCGCACACACTGAGGAAGGATTTTCAGTGACACAACTACCTCTGAATCACCCCTGCATCTTCATGTAATTTCTGACCTATGCTCCTGTATGTAACCCCAATAATTATTTGGTCTTTTATTGGTGCTGTATCTGGGGGGAATTGACATTTGTACACATTTCCCTGGTAAAAGTCATATAACATATGGATATACTTTCTTTTTAAAATTGCTAAACTAATTCAAGACTCATAAGAAGTTGTATGAATAGGAAGTGTCCATGTATCTTTGGATCAATGTTCTCTGATGGTAACATCTAGTGTAACCTTAGAACATTAGCAAATCTGGTAGGTAATATTGCTGCAAAATTAACAGACTTTATTGTCCCTGTGCAAGTCATTTCTTTAAGCATTGTGCCACAGGATTTCTTGTGTTAGATCAGCTTAATGATCCATTCTAATATATTCTAGTGAGAACACACTTCATTTGAACCCCTTCATAAATTTTCCCTAAGGGCATTGCAGATCTTTATTTATATGTAATGGATTTATTTTGTAAGTAATATTAGTGTAAAACCCTCAAAGGAAAGCTTCATGTTAAGTTATTGAACCAATTTTCATTTCTTGCTCTAATAGCCCAAGTAAGCTTAGCAAGGTATTTTGATGAAAAATTATTTTGTCTTTGTTCTGTATCATTAACACATTTATCTCTAAATTAGTCTTTAATGTAGCTTGTTTCAGTTGACTTTTGTCGAGACAGATGAATGAAAATAAACTTTTGTATTATAAATAAATCAAGACAGATCATACAAGGACAAGGAATATATCTCTGCTCATAATGCTAGTGACATACATGTTTCACCTGAATAGATTTGGGTAAGCATGCCCATTTGTTCACTGAAATTAAATGATTACTCTGCCACTTAATCTTATGATACTTGGGTTTCATTCTGGCCATTTAAATGTAATTAAACAGGCAGGGACTTGGTCTGATTTGTGCATTGATATGATTTATGCTCTATAAAAAACCTGGCTGTTGCTGGAATTGGAAGCAGAAGGGGAAGCAAAAGATTAAGATGTGACAATAATTTCGCAGTTTGAGGGAGACATTGGTAATGGCTTAGATTAGGTGGTAGTGAGAAAGAGTGGAAGGAGTGGTTAAATATATGTTGAAGATAGAAGCAACAGCATATGCTGATGTTCTGAAAAATGGATGAGAGAGAAAGAGGAGGCAGGGAGTATGTTATAGTCGTCCCCGTGCAACTGGGTGGGTGTAACATCACTTTTTGGGAACTAAAAAGCAGAGCTAAGATGTGGTTTATGGAGAACGTTTTGCAAATGTTTTTATTGCTTCTGGATCCTTATCTTGCTTTCCTACTAAGGAAAGATAGTGCATACAGTATTATAAAATTATTGTGGTTAATTTTTGTAGTGAGGAACAGTTATATTCTGCTTTCTCAGAAATTTTCAGGCAAATTATTAACTACAGTCATCAGAGATTGACATATATAAAATGAGATCAGGTGGTATTTATCTGGCTGTGTTCTCTTACTTCCCTTATCCCCTTCCAATTCTTCCAGTGCTCCTCTCCCTCTGGAGTTCTTGACTTCTTCTGTTTTATTATATATAATACAATAATAATAATAAATAATATACATATTGAATTCATTTGTTATTGCTCATATGTACATGTGTTTAGGGCTGATAACTTGGGTTTGGGTAACCTGTCCATCAAGAATGCTTATCCATGGGAAAAATGGATTTTTTCTCCATTGGCAGCCATTGACTGCTGTAGTTCTTCATCTAGGGATAGGGCCTTGTGCACTTTCCCATATACCCCTTGTGGTTATTAGTCAGGCCTTTTTTTATAATACTTTTGCTGATGTTTTATCTATTTCAGACATCATTTTTCAGTTTAATTCAGACATATTCCCCTTTCCCTTCCTCCTACCTCACCTGAGATCATGCATTCTGCCATACATGTCCTGCATCTTGGGCAGAATTTAACTATGTCAGTCTGTTCTTTGACCCAGTCCTTATGTTGTTGTGGTTCCCTCCCTATTGTAATGCTCTAAAATATGCCTATATAAATGTCATGTATATACCATAATTATGTCTTCCAGGAATAAACTGTATGTTAACTCTGATATATGTTTAGAAGTTCACATTTTCCCTTTAATTTTATATTACTCTAAAATATGAATATATACCTTCTACCCATATACATTAATTATCATGTCTGAAAGTAAGCGGTAAGTTAATTCTAGGGCTTATTAAAGGGATTCACATTATAATATCACAGTTGCTTTCAGATAGAAAGAAATATAATAATAACACTACTCGGCTTGCCTTTCAATTGGGGGATTTGGTACCAGCATCCACAAATGAGAGAAACCATTCCTCATTAGTTTTGGGGGGACTATGTTACTTCACTTAGCATAATGGCTTCTAGTTCCATCCATTTACCTGCAAAGTTCATGATGTCATCTTTCTTTACCACTGCATAGAACTCCATTGTGTAGATGTACCACATTTTTGTTTTCCACTCGTCAGTTGTTTAAGCAGGTATACTTCTGAGATTTCATGGAAGCAGCATCCCTCTCATGTCTGGAAGATGCTATCTAGCAGCAAGAATCCTGGTCCTCTGGCTCTTACAATCTTTCCATCCCATTTCCAGGATGCTTCCTGAGGTACAGGGGTAGGCGTTGTGCTGTAGATATATCAAGTAGGGCTAAGCATCCCATACTCATTTATTTTTCACATTTTGACCAATTGCGAATCTCTGTATTAGCTTTCATCTGTTGCAGAAAAATATGACCTAGATAAATCACTCCTTGTCATATACCCCATGAACTGATATCCTATTACAGAGATGTTTGTTGGTTATGGTCCATGCTGTTCTGTTGACAATAGCTAGGAAACTGAAAAAGCCTAGGTCTTCATCAACTGATGAATGGATAATTAACATATGGTATATATACATAATGAAATTATATTTGGCCATAAAGATAAAGTGAAATCATGAAGCTTTCAGGTAAATGATAACTGGAAAATCTTATAGTTACTGAGGTAACTCACACCCAAAAAGAACAAAACACCATATGTTTTGATCCACTCTTACATGTATTTCTTGCCTCTGCATCCTTAGATTTGAATATTTAACATGGAGTGAACCAAGAAACCAGTAAAGTGAAGGGAAAAGATCTCTAGAAAGGGGCATCAGGACACATATACTCTAAAGAGGGAAAAGGGGGAAATAGGGGTGAATTAATGAGTTGGGGGGATGAGGAGTAACACAGGAGGGGGAGGAAGGAGAGATGGCACTAACAGTGATTTAAAAAGCCATAGAGAGTGGGCTGGAAAGATGGCCTAGCAGTTAAGAGTGCCGACCGCTCTTACAGAGGACCCGGGTTCGATCCCCAGCACCCACATGGCGGCCAAGAACCATCTGAAACTCCAATTCCAGGAGAACTCCAGTTCCAGGGGAGTCCGACACCCTCTTCTGACCTCTGTGGCATTGCATGACACGGGTGCACAAACTTGCATGTAGACAGTACATTCATACACATACAGAAATAATAAATAAAATAAAAAAAAATTTAAAAAGCCATAGAGGAGCCAGGCATGGTGGCACACGCCTTAATCCTCGCACCTGGGAGCAGAGGCAGGTGGATCTTTGTGAGAGTCAAGGCCAGCCTGGTCTACAGAGTTGGAGTTCCAGGACAGCTGGGCTACAAGGAACCCGTATTGAAAAGACACAAAAAAAAAAAAAAAGCCAGGAGGCAAATTATAAACTTATAAAAAAAAAAACATCTATATATATATAATATATAATATCTAGTATATATATATACTATATATAATATCTATATATCTATGTGTGTGTGTGTGTGTGTGTGTGTGTGTGTGTGTGTGAATATATAGTTTAAATGGAATTCTGCCACACTGGTTGATAGGACTCCCCCAAGGAGCTGTAGATCATGTAACAAATACCTGAGTGGCAGGCATGGGAAACCACGTTTTGAGTTATTGATGAGAAGGATCAAAGATACACCTAGAACAATATAGTTATTGCCTTTATCCTTGGTTGCCTCCCCTACCCTCAAACTTAAAGGTAAGACCCTACTGCTGAAGTCAATACATACTTCAGATACAAGAATTGTATGGACAGATTTGGAACTGATCTGGAAGCCTCCTCCATTATGGCTAGATCTCATAGTACCTGAAGATGCTATGCAAGGTGCCAAAAAATGTATTCACAGGTCCAACTGTAAACCTAAGAACCACCGTGACCCCCCCCACCATGGTGATTTGTATGTGAATATGCCTTACAGGCTGCAAATAATGCTTGAACACGTTGACCTCACTTGGTGACACTGTGGAGGTTTATGTGGTATGACCATGCTGTAGGAAACATGTCAATGGAGGCAAGTTTGAGAGTATAGAGGTACTCAGTCTCTCTCTCTCTCTCTCTAGTTCCTTTGCCTACTTGAAGATGTGAGTGCTCAGTTTTCTGCTGCAACCACCTCTGCTACCATGTCTCCTTTGCCATGGTGGACTCTTATCCCCCTATAACTGTAAGCCCAATTAACTCTTCCTTCTGTAAGTTTCCTTGGTTATGTTGTTTTATCACAGCAATAAAATAGTTGCTAATGTAGAATTTGGTACCAGCAGTGGGGTCTTACCCTGAGGACAATTCTTCCACTGTTTAAATGCAAATCTGGAGGTCTCTCCTTTATGGCTCTATCTCCTTGACAATGGGAGCTTCTCTTCCAGGACTTGCCTTAGCTGCCACATTAAACTTCCTAACCTTTTTCTTTCCAAACTGTACATCTTGTATTTCTTTCTACCTTACTTTCTCTTTTTTCATTATAGATATGCATAACATTCACCATTAGTAACCATGCCAATGAATCAACATTAGTGTTTCTTAGAAATTAGTCCATTATTTTTTAATTTAGCCTCAGGCAATTTGGTAGACCTTAGGCAAATGGCAGCTAAACACCTTGCTAAAATATCCCAGTTTCTGTTTAAGTCCTTGTTTCCAGTTCCCTCTGGAACGTCACAAGCTTAGCCTCTGCTAGAGCAACCCATTAAGCTCTGCTTATAGTATTCAGCTGTTTTTTTTTAGTTCAAACTTCCCAAGTCTTCCACATTCCTTTACGAAATGTGGTCAGAGGCTGGGTGTGGTGGCCCATGCCTTTAATCCTAGCACTTGGGAGGCAGATCTCTGTGAGTTCAAGGCCAGCCTGGTCTACAGAGTGAGTTCCAGGCCAGCCAGAGCTACAGGGAGACCCTGTCTCAAAAAAGAACCCGCCCAAAAGAAATGTCATCAGAATATTCACAATTACAGCCCACCCTCTGGTATCAACTTCGAATTCTTGTTTGCTTCTCTATTACTGTGATGAAATACTGGCCCAACCTAACATGGGGAGAAAAAAGAGTTTGGCTTACAGTTCACAGTCAATAATCAAGGAAAACCAAGACAGGACTCAGAGCATGAACCTAGAGGCAGGAATTGAAGAATAGGTCATAGAGAGAACCAGCTTACTGACTTGCTACTGTGATCTGTGCTCAGCTTGCTCTCTTATACAACCCAGGACCATATGTGCAGGGTGGAACTACCCACAATGGGCTAGGCCTTCCCCCATCAGTCAGTAATCAAGAAAACGCTTCACAGATATGACCACTGGCCAATCTGAAGGAGGAAGGGCCTCAATTGAGGTTCCCTCTAACCAGATGTGTCAAGTTGACAGCTAAAGCTATCCAGCACAATCAATGCACAATGGTGTAATAGTCTCATCTGTTTAATTGTATTTAAGGCTCCTTTAGTAGGATAGAACTCAAGTCTGGTACTATAAAACTAGCAAACTCCCCATGGCTGAAGATGTATACCTTAGAGGAAAACCTACTGCTGCTATTTTCCCAGATCTATTTTTAAAGTTTTGAGTATTCCCTTTATATTTACTATTTATATAAATAAATATATCAGTATGTGATTATATATGCATGTGTGTGTGCAAGATATATTGATAGCATGGATGCCAAAATAGGGTGTTGATTGTCTTCTTCTCTTACTCTTTAAGTTTCCTTTGAGGCATTGTCTTTCCCTGAACATGGTGCTTTGGAAGCTCGCAAGTCCTAGGATCTTCTGGTCACTACCAGCCTTAGAGCTTGTATTAGTTACTTTCTGTTGCTGTGATAAAACACTGTGATGAAGGCAATTTATAGAAGAAAGAGCTTATTCCAAGGGTAACAGTACATAATGACAGAGGAAGCAGGGCATGAAAGAAGGTTGGAGCAGAAAGTTGAGTGATCTCATCTTCAAGAAGGCAGGAAGCAGATTGAAAGGAAATTTGAAAGCTTAAGAATTCTCAAAGTCTTCCCCCAGTGATGTTTTTTCTACAGCAAGGCTGCACCTCCTAAACCTCCCAAAACAGTACCACCAACTGGGGTAAAAATGTCTAAATACTTGGAGCGTCTGCGGGGATACTCATTCAATCTACCATATTACACTCCTTGGCCCCCATAGTCTCATGACCATATAAGATGCAAAGTATTTTTATTCTACCTTCAGAAGTTTTCATAGTCTTTACCAGCCTCAATATTATTAAAAAGTCCAAAGTCTCTTCCGAGATTCAAGGCAATCTCTTAACTGTATATCCCTGAATACCAAAAGAAAAATTACATACTTCCAACATACAACAGCAGCAAATACACATTTCCAAAATGGATGAATGGGGCCATACTGAGGAAATACTGAACCAAAATGAGGCTGAAACCAAGAATGGCAAACACCAACTCCAATAGTTCCATATCTTATTTCTGTGACCTTACTTCCAACTTTGCTGTGTGCAGCATGCACCTTTTTCTTGGGCTGTTACCACTCCCTGTATTCATCTCTCCCTTGGTAGATGTCTCATAGGTCTAACATCTCCACTGTCTTGGGGTCTCCACAGCCAACAGAATTTTACCATCACAGCTTCAGGCAATGGACTGTCAGGGCCTTCTTTTGGTTGCTTTCTGATACCATGGAGGAAGAACTAATGACCCAATCACTCTTGCATCTTTCATGCCTCTAAAGCCAGAACAACATGAATGACACTGCCAAGTTCAGCTGCCAGCCTGGGATGGGCTCTGTCCTGCTTCATCCATACCAGAAGCTTTTGTCCTTTGTAATTTTCTAGGAGCAGGGACTTTCTTAGTTTTTCTTTCACAAGTTGAAGGCTTAGCTGGGTGTGGTCTTGCCCTGAGGATACTGTTTCCATTGTTTATGTGCAGATCTCTAGGCCTCTCTTTAATGTCTCTAATGTCCTTATCAAATAGAGCCTCTCCTTCAGCACATGCCTTGGCTCCAATATTAATCTTCCTAGTGCTAGTGGTCTTTTTCAATCCACTCTATACATTTGTATTTCTTTCTGCTCCATTTGCTCTTTTTCACTGTAGACCTGCATAATATTCACTGTTAATAGCCATGCCACTATTTCTACATTAAGCTGTCTTGAAATTTCCTTTACCAAAATAATGTTCATTGCTTTTCAACTTAGCCTCACACAAGTTTTTAGGCTGTGGGTAAAGGCAGCCAGATATTTTGCCAAAATATCCCAGTTGCTGTTAAATACTTATTTCCCTCTGGAGCTACTTTGCTGTCACCACTTCCTTCTTCCAGGCTCCTACTAGAAAATCCATTAGTCTCTACTTATAGCATTCAACCTCACTTCTAGTCCAAACTTTCAAAGTCTACATTTCTCCAAACCCCACGTGGTCAGGTTCTTCACAGGAAACAGCCTCCATTCTAGTACAAACTTCTGTATTAGTTACTTTTCTATTGCTATGATAAACGATCAGGACCATGGCAATTTATAGAAGGAAAACTTTAATTGAGCTCATAGTTCCATGAGTAAAGGTCCATAATGACAGGGGAAGCATGGCAGCAAAGGTGGCCAAAGCAAGAGCTGAGCGATCACATTTTAAAGCATGCACGGAAAGCAGAGAGCACCTGGGAATCTGGCAAGGCTTTCCGACTCTCAAAGCCTACCCTCAGTGATGTGCTTCCTCCAGTAAGGACACACCTCCCCAAACCCCCAAACAGCACCATCACTGGGGACAAAATGTCTAAACACTTGGAGCCTATGGGAGACACTCATTCAAACCACCAATGTTTTTAGGTGGTTTTACAGGTGTGTGCAGGATACCTGGCTTATTAAGTGTATCTAAATGGCCGTAATAATTACACAGCAGGAGCTCTTAAATGCTGAGCCATATCTCTAGCCCCTCCAACTTTTTTTCTATAATGGCTGTGCTAATTAAAATTCCTACCAACAGTGTTTCTTTTTCCTTTTTATCTTTGTCATCACTTATTATCCAGCATGTTTTTATAATAGCCATTTTAACAGGCTTGAAGTATTTCAAGTGGTTTATAAATGTAGTATTATCTAAAAAGAAATAACTTTCAAGTAAAGAACAATCACTTATTACTGTGTCCTGTCTCCAGGACCTAGACCTTTAATTTGAATATCACCATTGACAATATCCTTCTATTAGCTCCTATATCTCTTTAGTGATATGCCTTTCAGATATAGTGTGTTTGGAATATCTCTCCTTCCTCTTTTTTAAAAATTTTTATTTTATTTTATTTATTTTTGTATGTGTATGAGTGTACTGTCTGCACACAGGTCTGTGCACCCATGTCTTGCAATGCCGCGGAGGGTCAGAAGAGGGTGTCGGACTCCCCTGGAATGGTTTTCAGCTGCTATGTGGGTGCTGGGGGCCGAACCCGGGTCCTCTGCAAGAGCAGTCTGCACTCTTAACTGCTAGGCCATTTCTCCAGCCCTCCTTCCTCTTTTCTCTGCTACAGTTTCCCCTAAGCATTGCACACATCACTTTCTGTTCCAACTTCAAACTTAGACAATGATATAAGGGCCTCGGATATGCCATTCTACTTATCCTTAAAGATTCAATTGCATTTCTGCACAGAGCACTCAATTTTCCCATCATCAGACCACTCTAACTTGATTTTATGGTTTATAATTTCAATAACAGTATGGCTCTTAATATAGGATGGTATGATACTTAAGCCATATATGTCCTGCTTTATCTAAGTGACTTTTGTAGAGAAAGAAATACATATTTTATTGGTTTGGTATACTATGTAGCATCTAGTAGCAAGCAATCTAATCTAATAAAGTACAAGTGAATCTAATAAACACCTGCTCTACTGAACTGATGTGACTTTTCTGGAAATTAGATCATAGTGCCTCAATTGTACATTATCTAATAAATGAGATTTTTTTCCTTGAATTAAATTTCTGCATATACATTTTTACATATTACTCAAACTTCATTATTACAATTGTGTTCACATTTGAGAACATACAGTCAATAGCTTTTTTTTACTTATTGGCAATTCACTTACATGTGTCGCCTTTGGAAAAGATTTCTATGGATCCAGTGAAATATTTTGCTCCAATTTCACGTGTATTACTTTCTCCATGAAGGTCAAAACCATGAAGGTTTGAAAAGCAAACAGGAAAATGTACTTGAAAAAAGTACTACTAAAGTAGTCTTCTACAGAGGAGTTTGAACAGTGAAATTAGTCAAAGTAAAACAATTCTATCATACAATTTACCAAGTGTTCAACTTTGCTAAATCATCCTTTCTAGTAATAGTTTCTTTTTCTGTAATTATTAGAGTAATGATGCATAGCTAATATAATAATTATAATTAGTGTACATGAAATTACATTTCACATCATTACATCAGAGCTTCATAATCAGAGAGGTCATATTCTCCTCTTTTGCTCATTCACAGTCTAGGTGAAGGATTCTGATATGCATAGCTGGCTCTAATATCAAATCTGAATTCTCAGAAGAGTGAGATGAATTTCCTAGAATGAGGAAAAAGAAGACCAGCAAGGAGCAGAATCTACTATAGATGTGATTGCTGTTACTCATCTTTGTAAACCTCAATTTCCTCAGGACCAAGCAATCTAACACAGCCTGAGAATTCTCATGAAGTTTCAGTAATGCTGATGAAAAGTTGTAATATTGGAATTAGAAAAGAAAGATCAGTATTAGTACAGTTCAGGAGACTGTGGCCATCCCCATCCTCATCCTTTTTTTGTGCTGACAGGGGAAAATGTGCTATATTTTGAGCCTCTGGTCAAATACAGATGATTTTATGATGATTCCCCCATCAATATTTAATTAAAAATTCATTGGAGGTGGGAGAAATGGCTCAGCAGTTCAGAACACTGGTTGCTCTTGCAGAAGACACAGGTTCTTTTGGATACTGGCATGAATTAATTTAAAATGAAGCAGAGGTCAGGAATTTCCAAGAAGCAGCTCAAAGCCCAGACAGCAGATGGGATACTAAAACGGAGCATTCTTCCAAAACCCTGTCATTGAAAAACCAGATGGGAAACAGCTGCCATGCTCTGAATTCTTCCTTAGTTCCATGGGAAAATCATCCAGGGACAGCCTCCCTTTGATTAAATATCTACCTCCTCCTAGTTAGTGCATTTCTTCTAGTTAGTGCATACTTTAATTAGGACCTAAGTGCATTCTGTTATTGTTATCTGTGTTACCGACTTTCACTGAAATTTTTGTATGCTCTTAATGGTGAACTCCCTTCCCCCAGAGTCATTAATTCACCCAAAGCTTATCTATGAAGCTTTCTCCCCATCCCCTTTGTATGAGGCACATTCCTTGGAATCTGGGCCCTTTGTGTGCACTTTCTGAGACCCCTGCTTATCACTATATAAGCTTGTAACAAAGGACAATAAAGTGGGACTTCAACAAGACTTGCATGAAACTTGCACAAGATTTACAGTAAAGAATTTTGCACAAAAGACAAGTCTCCCAGGCGTGTGCCATACCCACTTCTGTGATGCTCCCTGCTTCAACTCATGGGGAGTTAGTGGTAGGACAGTATGAGTGTTGAGTCCTAGCAAGTTTCTACTCCCAACATCCTCATAGTAGCTAAAAACCATTCATAACTCCTGTTCTAGGGTATCTTATGTCCTCTTCTGACCTTAGTGGTGTCATCGCATGACACAGGTGCACTTACATACATGCAGGCAATGCACTCATACACATAAAATTTATAAAATAAAATTTAATATTAATTGAAAAGAGTTATTTACATATGAATATTTTCTATGTAGTTTCAAACCTGTTAACAAATTTGTATACTTCTTGCTCTTCATAAATTAATAAGTATTTTATCAACTAGTAACTATTATTATTCTCTGGACCTGGTTGAATTGTTAATGCCAAAGTAAAATAAACTGTGTTGATATTTCTTTTATACAGGAAAATTTTGTTTCAAGAGCCTGTGATTGTTCAGTTTCCTATCTATTTTCACATACCCAGTTAGTTTACAAACATCTTATTGATTGATTAATTGATTGGTTATTTTAGGTATACTTTTCTTAGACTAACAAGAAGTCTTTCCTTTTCCTTAAAGCTATCAGACTCACTAATATTATACAGAAGCCTGCACTACATCTGGCATTTCTAATCCCCACAGTCATTAAATTATGGTTTCTTGAGCTGATTGTAAGGTAGCTACTATGATGGTTGAAGATTGGAACTAAAATCATAGATGTTGAAGTTCAAGGAAATCTGACTCTTAGCTTGCTGTACAAACTAGGTTACTGATCCAGGGATCAAAGTTTTCTCTGAAGTTAGTGCTGTTCTTATGTGGACACAGACGTGTATGGACTGACTGTACTTCTTATATATCTGTGAACTGTTCTTATGGCAGGTAGAATCGTGTGAACCTGTAAAGTTAAGTCTTAATATAAATGGTCAAATTGAACTCATTAATATTTTTATAATTTTTAAGGCTTGGAATAACAATTCCCACAATTATTTGTGCTCTTTCCCTACCCTATCACTCCAAGCTTGTGGGGCTGTGGGGGCCTCTGTGTCCATAAGCTGTCATTGGTCTCTTGGTGTACTTTTAGCACTTTACATGTGATAAGCCACAAGCAGAGGCAGGGAGGGAGAGGGAAGGAATTCAGAGTGGCAGGTGGGCTGGAACAGATCAAAGAAGGACCAGGTAGTCAGCTTCAAGGGGCCAAATAACTCATTTATTGAAGGAGGTTTGGGTCTTATGTAGTAGCTTTAGTAGGTTCCTACAAGGATGGGGATGAGACAGCAGAGGAAGTTTGCATGCACTTTTTTTTTTTTTTTTTTTTTTTGGTCTTTTTGAGCAGGGTTGTCACTGTAGCCTAGCTGTTCCTGTAACTCAACTCTGGTAGGCCAGGCTGGCTTGAACCACAAGGCATCACGTGTTCTCACTGCCTCCCGAAGGCTAAGGATTAAAGGCGGCAACCACCATGCCGGCATTTATTTATTTTCTGTATGTGTAACAATGTACTGTCTGCATGCAAGTTTGTGCAACCCGTGAAGATGCCGCGGAGGCCAGTAAAGAGGTGTGTCAGATTCCCCTGGAACTGGAATTCTCCTGGAGACGTGGGAGTTTCAGATGGGTTCTCGGCTGCCATGTGGGTGCTGGGGATCTGAACCGGGTCCTCTGTAAGAGCAGTCAGCGCTCTAACGCTAGGCCATCCTCTCCAGCCCCTTTACCACACCTTTTTTACAATACTGTTTGTTTATGCTATCTGGCAAAGTTTCCATTTGGTTCCTGAGACCAAGGTGTGCTTTTAGAAGTGACAGGTTCAGGAATGTTACACCCTACATCAAAACTCTCTGGGGGGAGGGGCTGCAGGCCCCTGATCATCCACCATGCAAGTGGGGGCAGGCTCCAGGTCCCTGGCCTTTACAGGTTGTCTGGGCAATGCCACCTCTCTTACTGCTCAACTAATATGGAATATCAGGCCCCACACATCCATTTCTCTTAGGTTGTCAAATTTAGTAGAGTATAGGATTTTGAAGTATTCCCATATGATTGTCGGATCTTTCATTGTTCTGTTGTGATGTTTTCCCCTTCTAATAATGAATTCTATTGATTTGGAATGTTCTCTCTTTCTTTTGGTTAACTGGGCTAGGAGGTTTATCTTGCTTATTCTTTCAAATAACCAAATTTTAGATTCATTTGATTCTTGGTATTGTTTCTTTGTTTCTATTTCTTTATTTCGCTCTGAATTTTTTATCTTCCTGCTTCAGGTTAAAGTTCATTTGTTGTTGTCCATCTCAAGTGTTTTTAGCTTCAGTGTTAGATAATTTAATTTGTGCTCTTTCTGTTTTTTTAATATAGGCACCGGGCTACTAAACTTTCCGCTTAGGTCTTCTTTTAAATTATCCCAAAATTTTTGTTATGTTTTATTGTCATTTCATTTAGTTTGAAATAATGCTTTTTCTTTCTTTATCTCTCTTCCTTGACACAACTTATTATTCAGGAGTTGTGTGTTTAGTCTCCCATGTGTTCTTTTTTTTTTTTTAATTACTTTATTTTTTTTTTTTCTTTTTCAACAATAAGTAATCAATTTATGATACAAGAATCTTCATGTAAAAACAATTTGCAAGCAGTCAATGCCCACATATCCCACACAGCCCATGGGTCCAACCATCCAGCTGGCGGGGGGGGCTTGTGTATGTTCAATCAAGTTGGATCAGATGATGGTCCAGACTATATTGCTGGTAGTTTCACCATTCACCCCAATTGCAGCCTACATTCTACCATGCACCCCCTCTTGCCAGATTGTTCCTAGGCTTGAAAAGGGGCAAGGTGGATGGGAGAGTCAAAACAGTCTACGTTTTCTGGAGCTGTTTCTTGTCTCTTTGTCAATTCTAGCTGTTTCCTTTCATGGGATGACAGTTTGTCCAGGAATAACTTTTAGATCCTATATGAATGAAGCACAGCAATTAGATTATATAGGTATTTAAACTAGTAAACCTATTTTATTACTATGTAGGTACTTTGGTACAGTACCACAGCAAGTTTGTATGACATTGGTTAATCTAATGAGTATTACAGTTTTTATCCCCCATTAAATCATGACAGGGTCTTCACTGTGACTTATAACATCTCTAACGTGTAGAAGGATGTAAGCTTGTGACATCACCCATGGGTTATTCCTCAAGGAGAGAAGCCACATAGCAATTCAGATTTGGGATATACGGGACATGGCTGACCTCTTGCTGGCACATGTATATTCCAGTGCAGGTGAGGTTGTGCTGGTGCTGACGGTGGAGATCTTGTTCTTTTCTTTTGCACCTTAGTTTGTGACGTTTTGACCTGTGGTAAACATACAATCTTTTTCCTGTAGTTATTAAATTTGAATTGAGAAGAATTTGACCAAAAGTTTCACATATCTATCTGTATCTCCCTTTTTAATTTTAATGTTTTTTGTTTTTGACACCATGAGTCTCACAAAAGCAGTTGTATTACACATAACCCCCCCCTTTTTAAATAGGCTTGAAATCAAGGCAGCATGATTTACATTCACAATTCACCCATGCGGTTTTTGGGTGGTATTGTATGTTGTTACTTGGGAAGCAATACTTAATTTTTGTTAAGTAACATCACCACAGGTGAAAAGTGAATGCTACCAAGGTTATACTATACAACAGAAAAATTCAAAATAGAGACATTTGTAGTGCCAATCCCAAAGTTATTCTTACATAGATTTTAAAGTAAAACTTATAGATGTGGACAACCAATTTATATTTCCAATTAACTCGAGGTGCCTTACATGTTTTATATCCAGCAACCTTTTAAACCAATGTTGTTTAAATATACATTATTTACTTTTATTTACCTAAAACACCAGTGTAACCAGTAGAGGGATCGGGCAAAAATGGTCACTAGTTGACTCACATTCAATAATCTGTATAATCCCAATATACAAGCCCGTGTCCCTCTCCCTCCCATCTCCCACCCTTCCCCCGTGATTGCACCATTTCTAGCAGTTTCTGAGCAGCCCTTTCCCATGTGTGTCCCTCTTCGTTCGTGGGGTCGCTGGCATGTGTGTTTCCCTTTTGTGTGTCAATCACAAATGTCTTTTACTATGTGTAGAGAATGGTTTTGCTTGCCCTCCTTCCATGCGATTGCTTTTTTTTCCTCCTTGTTTATGAAGTATTGACTTGTCTAGGTTTCAGGCTTTCAATTTTTTTATATTTTATATTGTAAGCTAAGTCACTCCCTTTCTGGTTTGAAGGTTTCCTCCAAAAGTCCACTTGGAACTCTCCTCTACCCTGAAATGTGCCTGTGGCGGGTTGGGGGTGGGGGTGGGGGGTTTTTTTTTTGTGTTGTGGGTGTGGGTGTGGGGGGGAGAGGGAGGAGGGAATGAAGGGGAATATATGTCTTACCTTGGGTCTACACCCCGTGTCCGCAGAACTCGGTTCGTGCTTCCTTGCCTCAGGAGCTGGCCCTTGCACAAAGCCACAGACGCACAAACCCGACACCCGACAAGGTGGTCATCCAATCTCATGGTTCTTATAGCATAGTATGGGCTTATCCTGATGTTGTTCTGAAGCTTCTATTGCACTTTGCATAGAAATGTCATGAAAATTAATTTCTATTATTTCTATTTTTGTTGAAGTTTTGTGTGTCCCATTTGTGGTCCATATTTGGAGAAAGTTCAGTGGGGTGCTGAATCGAAGTATATCTTGGTGTTTTTTTTTTTTTTTTTTTTTGTTTTTTTTTGTTGGTGTTGGATGCTTTGTGTATTTCATACATCATTTTCCAATTCAGGATTCAGGCATATTTCCCCTTCCCTTGCCACACCAGTCACCACCCCACCAGCCATCCACGATTCAATGCATTGCCATAATGTCTCGCATTTTTTCTTCTGTTTTTTTTTTCCCATTATTTTTTAGTAAGTGATAATTTCTTTTTTTTTGAGTACAAGCATCCTTCATTTACAAACCAACTTGAAAGCGTTCAGTGTCCAAACCCACAGCCCCTTGGTCCCCACCATCCAGCAGGGAGGGGCTTGTATGTTCAATACAAGTTGATTCAAATGGTGTCCAGACTACACTGTGTATGTTATCATACCATCACCCCCCAATCGCAGCCTTACATTCTACCACGAAACCTTCTTCCACAGATGTGTTGCCTTGGCTTAGAAAAGGGGAACAGGTGGATGAGAAGCAAAACAGTCTACTATTTACTGGATGTAGCCTCTCGTGGCTCTCTGGTCATTTTACGGTTTTCTGTTTCTTTCATGGGGCTGACAGTTTTTCCAGGAATACTTCAATCCTACTAATGAGCAAAAGGCAATAATATAGGTATGTAAACAGTAATAATTGTTATCATATGTTACTTTGGTTATAGACACAGATGTTTGGAATGGTATGTTAATCCATGAATACATTTTTTTTCTTTCTGTTAAATATGATAGGGTCATACTGTGGCTTATACATCTCCTGACGAGTAGAGGGCATAAGCTTTTGGCATCCGCTGTGAGTTATGACTCCAAGGAGAGAGCCAATAGCCCAATTAGATTTGGGATATGACAGCATATGGCTACCTCTCTGCTGCACAGTAATTTCCAGACAGGTGAGGTGTAGCTGGGGCTGACAGAGGAGCCCTTGCTTGACTCAAGGTGACCCATATTTGCTATAATTTATTGGTATAGGGGCCTTTGGTAACACTCTCTGTAGTGCCAGAGAGCATCTGTACACTTGCATATGTGGTCTCAATACATCTTTCCCATGTTAACTTCAGGTCTTCAACAGGGCCTTATCGCCTCTCTCCTGCAGGTATCCCATTTTAGAGGCCAAGAGAAGCCTTTACATTTTGGAGGGGCTGGGATCCCCTGGACAACATCCTCCTTGGTAGAATAATCCATTGCTGATGTCATATCGCCTGCATTAAGATATTTTGCTTAAGTGCATAGCTTAAAGGAGACTTTAGTATTATATTTGGGTTTCTGAATAGAGAATAAGCATTTTCACAGTTCCCTCTGGCTATTATCCTCAAGAAGGCAGTTTTGCTGGTTTATTATAAGAGATTACCTCGATAATAGTTGTCTTCAATTTACAGTTGGAAAACTACATCATCATCATATTTCTCCTGGTCTATGGGGGGGGGAGGTAAGAAAGGTCTCTCGCAGATTAAAACCTTTGCAGCTCCTAGGGGGTAAGTTTCGTTAGAACTCATTATACATATTTGTTACAAATAGGATCCACAAAAATGTTTGAGGTTGTAACATCTGGGCCGTGTCGGCCTTTTCAATGTTTGGATGGCCAGACCTTTCTGTTTTGGCACTTTCTTTCTGGTAACAATCTACGCAATGAAAAGCTGGAATCTTTCTTTCTCAGGCCATTAGTGAGTGACATTTGAGAACATGTTGGAACATACAAATCTTTTTTCCTTGTAAGTTTAGTTTTTAAGATTTGAATTGCAAGGTTTTTGACAAAGGTTTCATTGCTATCTGTATCCCCCCCATTTTTTTTTTTTTCTTTTTTCGGGTTGTTTTGTTTTTGACCCATGGATCCCCAGAAGGCAGTTGTATTATAGATAACTAGAGGGGGAGTCAAGGCACAGCGTTCATCAAATTCACCCATGCTATTTTGGGTGACGGTATGTGGTTAAATTGGAAGCAAATAAGTTTTGTTAAGTCAGCTTATAGGTGAAAGAGAATGCATGAAGGTGATACCGTACAACAGAAACATTATAGAGAAAATTTGTTTGTGCCAAGCCAAGTTTATTGTTATTAACAGATTTTATGTAGAACAAACGTGGACCACAGCAATTTATATATCTCCTTCCGTTTAACACAGATGCATTACCATTTTTATCAGGAGCCTGTAAACTAATGTTGTTTAATATACCACATATTTACTTTTACTAGGTACTAAAACACCATGTAACCCGTATACAGTGTCTGGGCAAATTTGGATTCTTGTTGAACTCACGCCAATTAATATGCATAATCGAATATACACACCCGTGTCCCCTCTACAGCCACTTTTGATTCATTGACTTTTTTTGTACTGTTTTCTTAGTTTCTATTTCATTGAGCTCTACTCTGGATTTTATTTCTTCTTGTCGGCTCCATTTAGGGTTCTTTGTTGTTGTTTCTCAAGTATTTTTAGCTGGCAGTGTTAGATCAGGCACTTGTTACCTTTCTGTTTTTTTTAATGGAGGGGCACTTAGAAGCTATAAACTTCCCTCTAGGACTGCTTTTTAAGGGTCCCATAGGTTTTGCTGTGTTGTTTTATCATTGGCATTCAGTTCCAGAATTTTTTTTTTTTTTCTTCCTTTCTTTCGTTTCCTTGACCCATTCATTATTCAGGAAGTGTTTTTACAGTCGCCTGTGTGTTTTGTAAGGTTTGTAGGGTTTTTTCTGGTGGTGATTATTGAGTTTTATATGCAGCTGTGATTCTGATAAGAATGCATGAGATTAGTTCAATCTATTTGTATTTGGTTTGAGTTGTTTTCCCTGTCCAGTATTTGGTCTATTTTGAAGAATGTTCTCTGAGGTGCTGAGTAGAAAATGTATTCTCTGGTGGTTGGGTGAAATAGTCAATAGATTGGTGCTGTGGAGGTCCATTGGGTGTGATGCTCAGGGGGGAGGGTTAGGTGACAGGCGTGCGCGATGTGGTGTCGGCCTGCTGGTGTCGCGTGGGGGCGAACTTCAGGCGGAGTATCTCCTCTGTTCTCACGCGCGCCTGTCCTGTTGATGATGATCTACAGCTGTCCTTAGTGGACTTATGGGGTAATTGAAAGTACCAGTACGCGTGCCTATTAGTGTGCTGAGGGGATAGAGGGTGGTATAATCCTGTGCTGCCACCGCGCGCCTTGAGATTCTGAAGTATTGTCTTTATAAGTTTTGGTGCACTGGTGTTTGGTGGGCAATAGATAGTCATAATTGTGAGATCTTCATGTGTCAATTGTTCCTTTAAATAAAGATGTATGGCCCTCAGTTTGTCTTTTTGATTTATTTTTGCTTGGAAGGAGTTATTTTGTCTGATAAAAAAATTAAGTATAGCCAGCCCGACCGCCGCCGCCCACACCCACTTTCTGTTTGGTACCATTTTCTTGGAATACTTTCTTCCATCCCTTCACCGTAAGTTGGTGCCTAATCCTTGAAATTGAGTGGGTTTCTTCTAGACAGCATATAGATTTGGTTTTGTTTCCGAATCCATTCTCCTAGTCTATACCTTTGAATTGGGGAGTTTAGCCCATTTATATTTAAGGTATATAATTGAAAGATGGATGTTTGCTTCCTTTCACCCTATTATCACCATTTGGAGGCCTCTTATGTAAGACTGTGATTTTGCTCCTATGGTTATGGTTTTTTATTAGTTTCTTTCCTAGGTGTTTGAGGATTGTTGATCCTCTTGCTGCCCGTTGAATTGCTTCAAGTATTTTAATGAAGAGTTTTGGTTTTCCAGACATGTATTCATCCCCTTATTTATGGCATGGAAGATTTTCCTCTCTTCAATTAATAGTCGACATTTTTGTGGCGTAAAGTATTCTGGCGTTGGCATCAATAGTCCCCTTAACACTCCACCCTGGGGAATGCTTATGCTCCATGTTAACTTCCTTGCTTCATGGTTTGAGCCAAGAAAGTCATTTATAATCCTGGATAGGTTTTTCCCTTTGAGAGTGACTTGTTTTTCTTGTTGTAGCCCATGCAGGAATTTTGTCTTTTTTTTGGCATTAGCATTTTTAACTGATATGGCATGATGCAGTGGTGTTGTTTTCTGATCTTGTCTATTTGGTCCTAGTGTGCTTTTGTATTTTAGTATGGGTTTGTTTTGAGTTTGGGGAAATTTTCTTCTGTATACTTGTCTAAATCTGATTAATACCATTATCTACTCTCTGGAGATGTCTTCTCTTCCTCTATGTTTCCTATGATATGGAGTTTTGATCTTTGCATAGCATCCAGTATTCCTGGTTGTTCCACTTTTGTGTATTTTTAAATTTTTCAAAATCTTTATTTGAGCTTTTTAATTGCTCTGTGTTATCTTCCAGATCTGATATTCTTTGTTCTGCTTCCTCCATTCTACTTCTGAGGCTTTTTCCTTTCCTTTCTTCTTGATTGAATGAGTGTTCTAATTCCTTTTTCGTTTCATCCTGTGTTTTCTTTAGTATTTCCATTTCCTTTTTGAGCTTCCCAATCTATTCTTCGTGCTTCTCAGTCTCTTCTTGGTGCTCCTTACTTCGTTGGTTGGCTTTCTTTTTCAGTGTTTCTACTTCCTTTCGGAGTTTGTTTTTTTCTACCTCTAGTTCTTTCTGGAGTTTGTCATTCTGTTCCTTTAGTTCTTTCCGAAGTTTGTCATTGTATCCCTCTAGGTCCTTTTTAAGTTTTTCATTCTCTCTCTTTAGTTCTCTGACTTCTTCTTTATTTTCTTTAATTTCTCTGTGTAGTCTGCAGTTATTCCTCTAAGTTCTGTTCCTTGGGTCTCCTCCAACGGGATGCCATTGTAGCTATCTCTTCCAGGTTTGGTAGAGCCTGGTATGGGATTATCCTGTGCCTTTCCCATGTTGTCCCTTCGTTGTTTCCCTGGCATGTGGGTTTCCCTTTTGTGGTTCAAATCACAAATGACTTTTCACTATGGTAGCGGATGGTTTTGCTTGCCTCCTTCTGATGCTTTTTTTTCCCCTTTCATCTTCCTTTTTTTATGGAGTATTGACTTGTCTAGCTTTCAGGTTTTCAGTTTTGTTTATATATTGGATATTGGAAGCCCAAGTCAGTCTTCTCTTTCTGTTCTGAAGGTTCTCCAATTCTCACCAATTCCCGTTGGCGGCGGCGGTGGGGGGGGTGCACGGGGTACCTCCGAGACGGGGACTCCTGAAAGAGGGCTCAGAGTTGAGACCCTCTTACAGCTGCCCCTGTGCCAGACCACCCCCAGCTGTACCTACCCTGCCTGAGCGAGTTATGGTGTCCTGCCTGCGCCTCAGGAGCCAGCCCACAAGGCCGTGCGCGGTGACCAGAGCAGACGTAAACAAGCCCCTCTGTTCACTCTGCAAAGGCAAAGCATGGTCCCTCCGAGACGGGGACCTCTTGGAGTTATGGCGTCCTGCCTGCCTGTCTGGTGTTTTGGTGGGATTTTCAGTAGATGACTGTGAGGTCCATTTGGAGTATTATATTATTCAATTCACATGTCTCTCTGCTTATTCTCTCTCCAGTTGACCTATCCAAAGGGCTCAGTGGGGTATTGAAGTCCCCCACTATTAGTGTGCTAGGATTAATCTGTGCCTTAAGGTCTTGCTGGATTGTGTTTATAAAATTCATTGCACCGGAGTTTGGTGCCTATATATTTATGATTGTTAAATCTTCAAGTTTAGTTGTTCCTTTGTTAAGGATGTAATGGCCCTCTTTGTCTCTTCTGAAAATTTTTGCTTTGAAGTCTATGTTGTCTGATATTAAAATAGCAACTCCTGCTTGCTTTTTGGTATAATTTGCTTGGAATATCTTCTTCCATCCTTTCACTTTAAATTGGTACCTGCCCTTGGGGGTGCCACCTTACAGATGGCATATAGGTGGATTTTGTTTTCTGATCCATTTCACCAGTCTATGTCTTTAGATTGGGGAGTTTAGACCACTAATATTTAAGACTATTATTGAGAGATATATGTTGCTTCCTTTAACCTTATTTTCTGTTTTCATTCTTGGTCTAGGTTTGTGTTTTCACAGTTATACTTTTATTTATTTCTCTCTCTAGCTACTTGGGGGTAGTTGCTCTGTCTTTTGAATTTCTTTGAGTATTTTCTGAAGGATTGGTTTTTTTGGACATGTATTCTTTCATCTTGTTTATGTCATGAAAAATTTTTCTTTCTCCAACTATAATCGAAATTTTTGCTGAGTATAGTAATCTGGGTTGGCATCTATAGTCATTTAGTACTAGCAATATTTGGTCTATGCTCTCTGGCTTTCATAGTGTGCACTGAAAAGTCAGCTGTAATTATGATGGTATTCCCTTTATATGTAACATTGTTTTTCTCTTGTGGCTTTCAGTATTTTGTCTTTGTTTTGGGATTCTAGCATTTTAACTATGATATGGTGTGGGGAATTTCTTTTCTGATCTTGTCTATTTGGCATTCTATGTGCTTCTTGTATTTGTATGGGTATGACTTTTTTCAATTTGGGGAAATTTTCTTTATAATTCTTTTGAAGATCTGGTCCATACCATTATCCTGGGATTCTTTTCCTTCTTCTATACCTACAATGCAGGTATTTGGTCTCTTCATGGTGTCCCAAATTTCCTGGTTATTCCGATCTCTTTTTTTTTTTCATTTTTCAATGTCTTCACTTGAGCTCTTCAGTTCTTCCATATTATCTTATAGACTTGATACTCTATTTTCTGCTTCATCCATTCTGTTACTGATGCTTTCTCCTGCCTTTCCTGTTGACTGGATGAGTATTTGATTTCATTTTCATTTCAGCCTGAGGGTCTTTTATTATTTCCATTCCCTTCTTGTGTTGGGCATCCATTTCTTTTAGATCATTGATTTGTTTTTCCTTTTCCTTTTTCATTTCAGCCTGAGGTTTTTTTTTTTCAGTGTTTCCATTTCTTTCTGGACTTGGTCATTCTCTCCCTTTAGTTCTTTGTTTTTTTCTTTATATTCCTTCATTTCTTTGAGTATGTCTATGATTGTTCCTTCAACATCTATGTCCTGAGTTACCTCCAGGTAGATCTCATTGTTGGAGTCTTCTATAGGGCTGATAGAATTTGGTAGGGATTTATTATTTGCTTTCTCCATGTTGTTGATTTTTCATTGTGCTTTTGGCATGTGGATTTGTTGTTGCTTTTAATCTGATGTGAGATTCAATATTTCTTTTTTTCTTGCAAGAAAAGCATAAAAATTAGGAAATGAGCAACAGATCACAAACTTAGCTGAATAAATATTGACAGCTGATTATTGTAATGTGATGAAAAGCTGGTCATCTTAAAGAGTGGGACTCTGGATGGGCTGACTAGACCTCAGTGGTTACATTTACAGTAAAGAACATCTGGGGACACTAATTCGTACAATAGGCCTTACCACAAATGACAGAGAGATTCAATATTTCTTCCTTTTGTTGAAGGCCTGTTCCTCTAGGTTGTCTGTGGCATGGCAGTTTCACTGGATGCCCGCACCTGGTGAGGGGTGGGTTGGCCCACACTATGAAAACTGACAGGGATTGGATGGTCCCGGAACTAACCTGCTGAGAAGACTTGCCTGTCACTCTACCTGCCCTGGAAGTGATAGGGCTCAGATGGTCCTGGAACCTGCTCGTCTCAAAGCCCACCCTGTTACTCACCTTGCACTGGAAGTGATGGAGCTTGGATAGCCCTTGGGATTTGTTTTCTTTTCTGAGTTTAGTTGATTATTTCTGTGGCTTTGTTAGTGTATCTTACACCCTTTGTACTATTACAGAATTATAGTAGAAGATGCAGTGGACTGGCAGCCCCATGATAAAATTGTCCTCAGCTCTTCTTCTTATGAGCCCCATGAAGCAGAAGTCCTCACTGTGAAGGAAGTCAAGGGCCACCATATCCAAATATATGAACGTCTTAAACACCGACACATTGGTAAGTTTTTGGTTTGCTCCTGAATGGAAGCAGATTCACCATGTAAGTTCTGCATGACAGGCTACTTATGGATTTGCATTTGATTCTCATGAGAAGTGTAAGGATGCTCCTTTATTGCTGCCCTGTACTTTTCCTTAAAACCTTTGTCACCTTTCTTTCTTTCATTCTTTCTTTTCCTCCCTCCCTCCCTCCCTCCCTCCCTTCCTTCCTTCCTTCCTTCCTTCCTTCCTTCCTTCCTTCCTTCCTTCTTTCCTTCCTTTCTTCCCTGTTTCATTTGTTTGTTTGAAACAGGGTCTCATTTACAGTCTTCTCTTGCCTGAAATGCATGATCCTTCCCCTCACCTCTCTAATACTATATTAAAGGTGTGTGTGTGTGTGTGTGTGCGTGTGTGTGTGTGTGTGTGTTTGTACATGTATGTCTTTATGCTTGCCTGCCTTGTTGTTTATTTAATTTTTTATTTCTTAATTTTAAATTTTTATGTGTGTGAGTGTTTTGCCTGCCTGTGGGTAAGTGTACCTACTACATGTCTGCCTAAAGAGATTAGAAGAGGGTGTCAGGTCCCCTGGAACTAGAGTTATAGATGATTCTTAGCTGCCATGAGGGTGTTGGGAACTGATCCTATGTCCTCTGCAAAAGCAGCCAGTACTCTTATTTGCTGAGCTATCTCTACAGCCCACCTTATTGTTTATTTTTAAACAATATCTACATGTAAAAGACATTTTTTTTGTTTTAATTTAATTTTATTGATGGTTTGTGCATTTCGTACATCATTTTCCAATTCAGATCAGGCATATTTCCCTTTCCCTTCCCCCCCACCCCCACCCCATCCTAGATCATGTATTCTGCCATAACTGTCCTGCATCTTTCAGGTTTTTTTTTTCATTTTTTAGCTATAAGTGATAATCCATGAGTATAAGCATCCTTCGTGCAAAACCAATCTACAGATTGTTGTGCCCAAACCCCCACAGTCCCACCATTCAGTGGGGGGTGACAGGTTGTTTGTTCAATCAAGTTGAATGAGTGTCCAGACTACATCGCTGTAGTTTCACCGTTCACCCCAATCGCAGCCTTTACATTCTACCATGCCCCCTCTTCCGCAGATTGTTCCCTAGGCTTAGAAAAGGGGCACAGGTGGATGAAAAGTAAAACTGTTCTCTCTCTCTGGAGCTGTTGACTTGGATTCTGGTCAATTCTGGCTGTTTCCTTTCATGGGCTGACAGTTTGTTCAGGAGTAACCTTTCGATCCTACTAATGAAGCACAAGCAATTAGATATATAGGTATTTAAGCAGCACTAATAGTTATGGTAGGTTACTTTGGCATAGACACACATGTTTGGATGATATGTTAATCCATGAATTACATTTTTACCCCCTGATAAATATGACAGGGTCTTACCGTGGCTTATAACATCTCCTAACCTGTAGAGGATGTAGGCCTGTGGCACTTTTAAAAATCATGATGGCAAATTTTCAAAAATCAGTTCATGGTTTGGTGGCTAAGCTAGAATAAAACATTTGGACATTTAGTGTTGCCTGGTCATTTCATAGCACATTGAATCTTAAACTCCCTTAAAATATAATAGTTTTTACAATTGTATTGTACTTCACTTTACATAGAAATATATACTTCTTCACACAAAATGTATTTCATATATTAGGTGCTACTATCACCAAAAAAGAAAAGAATAACTTTAGTATCATCTTGCAAAAACAGGTAACACATATTTTACATGTAGTATATAATAGTAATATACAGTATATAAATAAAAGCAAGTACCAGAGAATGTTTTTATATATCTGATATGTGGGAAGGAAGTCCATATTTTCAACAAAATTATGTAGAGAATCCACAATTGGGTCATGGTTTTCTGAATCATCACAGTAGATAAATAGTTCTCAGTTGTCTTGACCCTGTAACACCAGAGAAGTCATACAGAAGAGTGCCATCATATGTAAAGTGTGTCCTTGAAGGGGACTGGAAATACAATGAAGTTACATAGTCTCTCACCAAGGCCGATGAGGAGGAAGCATTAATATAGTTTCAAGGATGATTCCCCCCTGTCCATCTGTCCATCAGTCCATACATCCATCTATACCTATTTCTATTTCCTTACGCTATTGTTGCTGACTTTGGGTTTTGCTTTGCTACTTAGGCTGGTCTTAAATTCCTTGGTTCTAGTCATCCTCTTTTTTTAGTCTATTTCTTCACCATTTCTAACTTTATTTTTTAAATATTTTATTTATTATTTTTAAATTTTATATGTATGAGTGTAGTGCCTGCATGCATGCGAGTTCACACCTATGCTGTGTAATGGCCATGGAGGTCAGAAGAAGGTATCAGATTCTCCTGGAACTGGAGTTGAAGATGGTTGTTAGCCATCATGTAGATGCTGGGACCTGAACCTCTGTCCTCTGTAATAATAACCAGTGTTCTTAACTGCTGATCTGTCTTTCCAGGTGCTTATTTTCTTTTTTTAATGGCAGACTAAAGAAAAATATTTATCAACACTTTTCAGTAAGAGCCATTGTGAAATATCAATGGAAATAGGGAAACAAGGCTCCTCCTTCCCCCCTCTCTGGTTCTGGTGGTAAAGAGCAGAAAATTCACCAGGAGAGAGGGCTGCTGCAGCTTGGCAATGTCCCCTTGTATCCCTTTATCTCTCTAACACACTACTTACATGGTGCCACAGCCTTGTCTGTCCTGGGATTCCTTACTTTCATGATAGAGGCCCATGGACAATGTGCGACCAAACACCACAGCCTCACACAGATGCACTTAGGGAAGGAGGTTGGGGACACCACTAATTGAATAAGTCTGCCCTGAAGTCTCTTCACTGTAGCTTGTCCTTGTACCTGGAGTTATTGAGAAGAAATGAATTTTTGCTCACATACTCCTTTTGATCCCAAAGAGGGAGAAGTGAACAGGTTTTTTATTTCTCAGCTGGCATTTGTTGAATATGCCTGAGGAAAAGCTAGCCTTCATGTTGGGAGGACTTCTAACAGAGAAGGAACATTTTCATTTGTGAGATGTGCTAGGTCTCCAGCTGCTGTTTTCTAAAATAGTCTGTTAATGATGGTTTTCCCCTGACTGCTGCTGCTCTAGGAACTGCCCACGTCATGGAGGATGGTGAACACATTCCTTTGGCTGCTGAGGTTGGAGTTTTGACAAGAAACATTCAAATTCAGCCTGACACATCATGTAGGGGGAGACTTCTTGTGGGCTCCTTTAGGAAGTCCAATAGAGAAGAGTTTTCAGGTAAGTGAGATGAAATTTTAAGTTACTAAGCATATCCAATTCTGGACTATTCATTTTGGAGCCTTAGAAATTCCTACTGTGAATATTTTCACTATAAGACAAAGTGTTTGATTAGATGGTTCGTTTGTGCTCCAAAAAGCTATGGATTTTTCAGCTTGGATCAGTGCTTGATTATTATTGTGAAGTGAAAATAACATATTAGAGATCAGTGCATATGCATATTTTTACCTAAAAGAGAACACATTCTGCAGATGTGAAACTTTCTCCCCTTTGAAATAACAGATTATTTAATGACCATTTGAATTTTATCTCTTTCCTGAATTTCCATTACATTTTCCCCATAGCATACAATATCTGATGACAGACATGAGTGCATGCTATAAATTAATGTCAAAAAATTAAATGAATGTCATTTCCATATGGATGGCTAAGGATCAATTCAATCTTTTAAAGGATTAATTCAACTTAAAAAAGATCATAGAGTAGCTCTTTTGGAATCCTGGATAACTGTTTCAAGCAGACCTTATTTTTTAAACTTGTGATCTGGAGATAATATTCCAAATCTGCTTCCTAATTGAATGCTTTCAAAATGATTGTCAGAGTAGCTAAGTTTTTTAAAGTCACTGTGTATATGAACATGATAAAGGCTTAAAGAGAAAAGTTCCAACCACTTTCCAGAATAGCCAGCATGGGATTTTTTTTAATTGAGATAGCTTTCACTTGTTTGGAAAGGAATGGGTAATATTAAAATCTTTAATCAGAAGTTCAGGATTTCTATTACATAGTAAAGCCTCTCTGTCAACATGGTTTAGGGTTGTAAGTTCTTGCCCCAGATAAGTTTTCTTCTTGTGGGAACAGATGACAGTATCCCTGGACATTTTTACTTGTCATGATTTGGGGGAGCCTCTGGTATCTAATGGGTAGCTAGCAAATGCATAAGGCAGCAACAAAGAAGAAAGGAATTTCTGGATTACAATAGCATTAATGTTGAGGTTGAAAAAAAAGACTGAGATGGAGCTTGGGCTTTGGTCTTTTAGAGATGAGATAGAATTTATGAAGATGGAACATCAAAAAGGGAAGCACATGAAAGGGAAGCAGTTAACGGAGACTTAGTCAAGCTGGACCATGGTCACTGGAATAAGACAGAAGGCAAAATCATACAGTTGATGTGAGGCCCGAGGGAAACCAGCATCAATACTGACCCAACCATAAACCTCTGATGCTACTGGACTAGGGATTTGTAGATCACCTGGAAAAGAAAGAGAAATTATATTAAATGCTTCTATAGAGTGGAGCTGTACTGATTTTATTTAATCAATGTGCATGGAAGTAAAATGATCTTGAACAATTCAAGACTAAGTGTAAGAAACACATATAAGACATTAAAATATGTCTAAAATAATTGACTAAAATAATACCGATGTGGTATGTTGACTAAAGGTTAAAATCATTCACAATAGAAAATAAGCTATTTATGTATAAACTTGCATTTTCATTTGCTGCTGTGATAAAAAACAACAACACACAACTAAGGCATCTTATAGAACGAATAATTTATTTGTGGTTACAGTTCTGGAGGGCTAAGAGTCCAGAGGGCAGGAAGGCTAGTTCACTCCTGAAGGTTCCGTGATCCTCCACAAAGGCTCCACCAATTGACCAGGTGTTAAAATACTTAGAGCCGATGGGGAGGTGAGGAACACTTCTCATTCATACCACTCCAGTGATCTTCATGTCTACATACAGCAAGTTCAACAAACATTTCAACTGTGTGCTATTGGTAAGGAATGTCAACAGACAAATCGATTTTTAATGATTAACACTAAATATTTCCACACTGAGATCTTCCTCAATCAGTGTCAGTTGGGATGCTTACTTATATAGGAATCCTGTTGTCTGGTCCCAGGAGAGTCACCACCATGTTTCATTTTCTCCTTCTCGTAAGGACTGTCTTCTTCACAGCAGCAGATTTGCAAGGGTTCTAGTTTACTATCCATAAAAAGGTAGTGGAGAGCTGAAGGAATTAAGCTGGCCTACCTCTGAACTTTAAATTAAACTGACTAAAACACAGTAACATTTAAACTTCAAATGCCCAGCGTCTTTCACATTTGATTGAAGAAATAATTTCATATTTTACTTTTGTCAGTGCCTCCAAATCCACAACATAAAACAGAAAACAACTAAAAAAAAAATAAAGCAAAGGATGAATGACTGAGTTGTCAAGTTTTAGCATTCTACCAAAGGATATATGACTACTGACTGGCATGAATCTATTGCCTGATTACCCAACCCAGTGTGAAGTTTCCCTCTTACTAGGGTACACCTCATTTATATGCCGAAGTTCAAGTCCTAGCTTGTTAGTCAACAATTTTACTTCACTGTTTCCATATCATGAAAATGGGGACACTAGTTTGACCTGACTCATGAGATCTTTGCGTAAATTAAGATAGTGTGTGTGTGTGTGTGTGTGTGTGTGTGTGTGCCTGTGTGTGTTAGAGCAGAGCTTGGCAAATAATGACTTGTATGACAGTCAATTGTTATAGTTATTTTAACTTCATTGCTAATTCATAACCCATAATCAATCATATTACTATTTTTACTAGACGTAAATGCACTAATTACTACACCCCAAATTTTAAATCAGTGTGTCAGCTGAGTTTTATATTGTAACAATATCATCTCAAGGCAGTAGATTGTAACAATATCATCTTAAGACAGTAGCATGTGGTTTCGATCTGTAATCTGAGTGCTTTAGAGAGAGACCCAGGATAAATAGGAAGTTGAAGCCATTTGGGGAGACATAATTATTTTCAAGCTCTCCTGGTTTTCATAGTGAAACTGTTTCTAAACTCAAACAAACTGCACATGTTGACTCAAACCTCTGTCTGAGCTAGTCAGGAACCTGAAGCAGGAGAATCACAAGTTCAGGGTCTACCTTGGCAACTTTTCTGTTCCAAAAAGTAAGAGGTTTATAGTACACCCATTGATAGAATACTTGCTTAGGATGTGCAGGGCTTTAGGACAATTAGTATAGTAAAACAACAAAAAATAAAAAAAATTTAGAAAGTATAAAGTCTCAAAGAGACTTAATAGTGTACTTTGCTCTCCATCAAAAATGTAGGAAGTTTCATATGAAAATAGAGCAGGGATCTAGTGCAGGTGTATCAAATATAGAAAAGGATTCACCAGTACTTTTGTTTTTACTTCATCCTGGGGCTTGAACCTAAGGTATCACATGTGCCAGGCAAGTACTTTGCCACTAAGCTCTATGCCAAGTCTCCTTTTAAATTTTATTTTGGACAGAACCTCAGTGAGTTGCCCAGACTGTCCTTGAATTCACTCTCTAGCACAGGCAGGCCTAGAACTCCTGCCTCAGCCTCCCAAGGTGCTGGGATTATAGGCCTGTACCAAGGATCCCATTTTGTGAATACACATTTTAATCAAGAAGTTCACAGAAATATCATAGTTCTTGATATGAGCGATAATAAAGTTTACAATTTAACAGTTGTTAGAAAATCTTTGCTGTGTGCTTCAGCACTATCTGTTCTATTCACTCATACAATATCTCTGTGGTGCTCCCTTTGGCAGCACATATACTAAAATTGGAACGATACAGAGAAGATTAGCATGGGCCCTGCCCAAGGAAGACATGCAAATTTGTGAAGTATTCCATATTTAAAAAAAGAAAAAAACAACTCTGTGGACATAATTACATCTTGTTTATGCAGGGTTCTTGAGACAGAGGGAGACTTGATAATTGTCCAGGAATTCATGTTCTCTTTATTCGTATCCATGTTCTGGACTAAGTTCCCTGAGAAGTGCAACAAATCTGTAACCTAGTTGTATCCTTCTCTTTCTAGTCTTCCATCTTCTGACTTCTCATTTTGCATCTGATTTGAGTCTGCACATGACATGTTTGTAGGCTGCAATGTGATAATTACAGTTGATTCATTTTTTTTAAGGTTTGAAAATTTTATTTTTTAATTTACTTTTTAATGTTATTAAACTTTTGCCATACATCATACATCTTTTCTCAATAGAATTTAGAGTCACTTCCCTTTCCATGCCCCCTACCCTACCTGAGTTCCTGCACTCTGCCATATATGTCTTGCATCTTTTTCTGAGTCTTTCCAGAGTTTTTCTTTTCTAGTTTGTTGTTGTTGTTCTCTCTAACTTGTATTGTTTATATATATATATATATATATATACATATCATCTGAATGACACGATTTCTTTTTTTTTTTTTTGCCAAAAGATGTCATGTTTTCCTTAAGGAAGTGTTTGAAGGTTCCTCCTTGGCAAGCCCAAACAACCATCCATCTTGCCCTTGTGCTCCACACTGGGGTCTTTCCCTCCCATGGTCCCCCAAATGAAATCCAGTAAGCACGAGTCCTGTCTTGATCTTCCTGTATTGGCCTCCATGATACAGCCTGGGTAGTCCAACAATGGCAGTCTATACTCGGACAAGACTGAAATAGCCATAACTGCTCAGTCTACAAGCTGGGTATCTCAGTAGTTCCCATCTGGCATTGAAGGTTTGGAGGATTCTTGGAGAGACATGAATTTTCAGTCCATACTGGAGGGTTAAGAAGCTGTTTCTCGGGGGCTGGAGAGATAGCTCAGCGGTTAAGAGCACCAATTGCTCTTGCAGAAGACCAGGGTTTGATTCCCAGCACCCACATGGTGGCTAAGAACTGTCATTAACTCCAGTTCTAGGGTTCATTTTTGTTAGTAAAAATTATTGGTATGAAATATAGTTCTGATAAACATTAAGTAGTACATATTCTGATGTCAGGAAGCAGTGCTATTTTGCATTTTTATGGGGAAAAAGAAAGAACCTGAATACATGCATTTATTTGTAGGTCTTCTTCAACTTCTAAATGTAGAAGTTCAGAATTTGGGATCACCACTGCATTCATCCATTGAATTCACAAATGTGCCACCTGGATCCTGGATAATATCTTCTACTGTGCACCAAAGCTGTGGTGGTGGCATCCATGCATTTGCCAGTCATGGACTGATTTTGAACGACAACATAGTGTTTGGCACAAATGGTCATGGCCTTGATCTGGAGGGTCGGACCTATTCTCTCACTAATAACCTTGTCATTCTGACAATGCAGTCAGCAAGCTTGTCTTCTTGGGTAGCAGGAATCAAAGTGAACAATGTGAAGGATGTCAACCTCCATGGCAATGTGGTGGCAGGATCTGAGAGAATCGGCTTCCACATAAGTGGCCACGTGTGCTCCTCTGAAATGCTTTGGTCTGACAATATGGTCCACTCATGCCTTCATGGAATTCACCTCCACAAAGAACGTGAACCTAACAACTGTACTGGCATCTCTGGCTTCCTGGCTTTTAAGAACTTTGACTATGGTGCCATGGTACAAACAGAGAATAGTGTGCAGGTGCAGAATGTCACTCTTGTGGACAATACTATTGGTCTTTTGGTAATCGTATATGTACCTTCTGCTCTACCGAGCTCTGGTCGAAATGTGCAGATTGTGCTTCAGGATTCAGTCATTGTGGCCACTAGCTCCTCTTTTGACTGTATTCAAGACAGAAAGAAACCTCAGTCAGCCAACTTGACCTCAACTGATAGACCACCTTCCAACCCTAGGGGAGGTCGAGTTGGTATTCTATGGCCTGTTTTCACCTCAGAACCAAATCGATGGCCTCAGGAGCCATGGCACGAAGTGAGGAGTGGCCATTCAGTTTCAGGAATCATGAAACTTCGAGGTAGGATTCTGGATAGTGGCCAAGAATGAGAGTCCGCACACCCAAGCACAGAGCTTTTATTAGTAGATCCAGTGGGGCCTACAGCTTGCTTTTCCAAGTGACATCCTATTGTTATTGATACCCACAATTGTGTTTTAAGGACAATAATTGATTACTTACAGAAGTTTCTACTTCATACTTCCAGAGAGACTTCATAGCAATTATTGAACTCAATTATATAACTCTCTTAGATAGAACTTATTTTTTCCTATTATACACTGAACTAATAGAGATGCAAAAACTGCTTCATTTGGCCAGGAATAACATCAAAGCTTGGCTATAACTTGGGCAGTTCATTTTCTCCCAGAAGGTTTTTGTAGTTTTGTACTTATTTTCCATTTATCCAGGTTATCTGGCAGTTGGTTTGAATTTTATGTAAAAAGAATGGATTTTCATGCAGGCTTTAATAAAATTATTCCTTTTTTTTTCTTTTTGGTATTTTTGAGATAGGGTTTCCCTGTAGCCCCAGCTGTCCTGGAACTTGCTCTGTAGACCAGGCTGGCCTTGAACTCACAAAGATCTGCCTGCCTCTGCCTCCCAAGCGCTAGGATTAAAGGCATGCGCCACCACGCCCGGCAAACTATTCCTATAAAGACTATAACTTATTAGAAGCCTCTTCTTCTGTGCACACAGTATCTATATATTGTCCTGATATTTTATTACTGAGATTTATATAAACTTCTGGGGGTTATCCTTGTTGGTTTAAGTTGACTCCCAGATGTACATTATTAAAATAATATTTAGCTGTTTAATCTGTTGTGGTTGGTGGATCACAGAGTTCAATATTATATTGTTTAAATTTTCAGATGTCACCTTTTCTAGTTTTGAAAAGAACTGTTATAGTGATGATCTGGATGTCTGCATTCTGCCCAATGAAGCTAGCACTGGGATCGTGTGCCCTATTACAGCTGAGAGGACCAGAATGCTGAAGATGAAGGACAAGAACAAATTCTACTTCCCTTCATCACACTCAAGGTACCACTTTTAGTACTGATATCATACCATATTTATGAAGTAATTATTAATTCTTCCAATCTCTACACATTTAGAACATATAACATTATCTCAGAAATTGAAATGAATCCTTATAGAATGAATTGGTACATTGATTTAATGGCCTGTAAACTTTAACCCTCCCGTACTTATGCATGACTTTAAAAACATTTCTTACCAAGAGATATAAAACATTTTCTCCTTCCCTTAAGTCTGAACTCTGCCACTTCAGACTGTGACTTTCTTTGGCTTAGGAAAGTGTAGGAAGTGATTCAGTGACAGTTTGATATTTTTTTATTGTTTTCTCTGAGGGAGATTTTGGGGATATTTTTAAAGGCACTGGAAGCAAATCAACCACGATCTTCACTCCATTGTGGAACACAAAGTCCATGGTCCTCAGAAAGAGGACCTAGGGCTCTTGTAACAGGATGAGCAGGTGGGAAGTGATGGTATCTATGGCTAGAAATCCCCAAGCTCAACAATGAGACATAGAGCAAGTATACTGATATAGTTACCAGAAGTAACTACTGCTCTTGGACATGTGATCTGAGAGTTTCATTCAAGGATCTGAAAACTAAATATGAAATCTCTTTGCCTTCAGGGGTAGGAAAATTGGTTGTTGGTGAGGCATCCTTCTGAGAGCAGGGACATGATCCTCACAAGGCAGAGACAGGAAACACAAGAGCATTCCTTTGTCTTTAAACAAGACCAGCATGGCCACTGTACTTTCTTCTTGATGCCTATCATGAAATGAGAATGCTGCCTTCTTGTTTTCTTCACAGGAGAGTCTTAGAGAGAATGATCTGCCCTGAATCTGACTGCGAAAGTCCAAGAAAATATCTCTTCACAGATCTGGATGGGAGAACTCTGGGTCTGCCCCCTCCGGTTTCTGTGTTTCCTAAAATAGATGCAGAATGGACAGGATCCTTCTTCCGCACAGGTCAGTTCTGCTCTCTAGGATGCCTGTGGGAGAGAGAAGGGTTGTGAAGGATCTTGGTGGCTGTCTTGTGTTATGGGAACAATATATGGGACAGGAACAGAAATCAAGTGTGGAGTCTATGTTAATGTGCTACAAAATCACATGTATGGTAAAGATACTGAGTCATTAAGGGATATGGCATGTCAGACATGGTCCCAATATGGTTGGGGAAGTAGGGAAAAAGATGCAGCCCTTACTGTGGAAGGTTTGAAAACTGATAGATCCTAGGAGAGGGAGAATCTGTTAACTTTAAAGTTGTGACACTGGATAGATTGACCAGGCTCTGGGTGATGAAACCATGCCAAAGAGCATTGGGAGAACACAAATTTGACTCCATAGGTCATAAAACATAATAGGGGCTAGAGAGATCGCTCAGCAGTCAGAAGCATTGGATGTTCTTGCAGAAGACTTGGTTGGAATCCCAGCACCCACATTGCAGCTAACAACTGTCCAGGGGATCCAACACCCTCTTCTGACTTCCACAACCATTGCACAACATGGGTGCACCTACCCATATGCAGGAAATACACTCATACACATAAAATAAAATAAGAAGTTAGCTACAAAAATAATGGTAAAGGACATGAAGTCAGGAGGTAGCCAGCTGAGGGTAGAGTTGGGGGAAGGGTTCTATGATCAAAATAAAGTCACATTGTAGGGAACTATCAAAGAATAAATACAAATATTTTAAAAGATATGGCATGAGTATTGTGAGCTTTATGGATATTCATGTCTATGTCAAATGGACACATGGGTTACCAGTACCCAGCTCAGAGCACAGGGGGAATGCAGCCTCTCATTCACCTTAGCCTCACACAGTGACATCTTGGAATCACCCTATCAGCATCTAAATCCATTTTTTTTTCTGTTATAACACAAAGCTTACTCTGGAGATGGTGGCACCGTAGGGGCCACGAGGTTTGTCTCACTGTCTTCAATTGTCCCTCAAACCGTGTTGTGGGCAAAACGTCCTCATTTTTTCTCTTTTTGTTTATACAACCACAGAGACTTTGCATACTGATTTCTATAGCTGGTTCCTGGAGAGATGTCTATTTCTTCTGTGGGGGCATAGGGTTCCCTTTTGAACTGAGTTTGAATCTGCTTCAGGCAAACCTAAATAATATCGTTTTGCTTTCTCCATACTTCTTCAGTTCCTTCTTTTCAAATTCTTCTTTGGTCTCCTGCTTCTTATACATTTTTATTAATTAAATTTGTTATTTTCAACCTCACATACGTATGTATTTCATTCTAATTGCTCGCATCCTCCCTCTGTCCCCTTCCCACATCTGCCATCCCTTCTCACCCTTCCCCTTTTAAGTTCTGAATGTATGACTGTCCTATGACAAGTTCCTCACATGCTTTTTGTTCTTTCAAAAGGACCAAGATCAAACACCACTCAATGCTATTTATGACTTACAATTTCTATCTTTAGCTCAGACTTGACCTTGAAATTTCTTCAAATATCCATCCAACTCTTCTGAAAAATATAAGCATCTTAAGTAAGTGTTCAATCTCAATCCCTGCCTTGATCTATAGCCTGCTTTTTGCCTTCCTGTGCCTATATTACTAACTAGTACTGCCATTCATGAGGTTACATAAAAACCCATGAAAGATCTTTTCTTCTTCTTTTGCCTATTCTAAGTGCTTATATTTCTCATTTTCCCAACCTGTAACCTCTCTAGTGTAACTATTATTAACTCTCACTTGGTAGCAAAATAACCTATCATCTCTTGTCTTTGCTTCTTCAATTTCTGTATTCAACAGTCTATTTTTTTACCTAGTAACTGGGATGATCATTTGAACTTGATAATGGATTTTCACCTACTCAGAAGAGATTCAGACCATAAGCTTACCAGCCCTCCATTTGGCTCCTAGCTGCTTCCTCCCACCTGAAATTCCCACTCTGCTTACCTACCATTGTCCTATTTTTCCATTAACATGGAAAGCTCACCCTTGCAGTAGACCCTTGGAGAGACTACTTCTTTGGCTTGGAATATCTTATCAGTGTCTTTGTTCATATAATGGACTTCTTAGGAAAGACATCCTTGATTCCTCATTTAAAATAATGGTGTGTAAGGGCTAGGAGTGCAGCTCAGATGGTAAGGTGCTTGTTCAGTATGCAAGAATCCCCCCATTAGTTCAATCTCTAGTGCCACATAACTCTGGTATATACCACATAGACTGGATGTGATGGTGGATACCTAAAATCAGTTCAAGGTCATAGTCAGAGTGAGTTCAAGGCCAAACTGAAACATAATATCCTGTCTCAAAAGTGTGTTTTTTCCCTCTAGTCCCAGTAAACTTGCTTAAGTTTTTCCCAGAGGTCCAGCACATGAAATAAAATTACAGTTGCTTACTTGTTGATTTACCATTGGTCCCTTTAGAACATTAACCTGATGAGGGCTGGCATTTTATCCTGCTTGTTGATGTTTATTTAGAGGATGCTCAAAAAACAGGATGCTCAGAGGTTGACTGGCTCATTATATGAATATATTGCGGATAATCTGAAATAATATTAATGGAGTTTTTAGCCCCAAACTATTCAAAAGTATGCAGAAGGAATGAAGGCTTTCATGCTAGTGGTTCCATATCATATGGAAACTTTAAATACAGCTGGTTCAAAGCTATTCTTTATTACTTTCTGTTGAAATAAGGTATTGTCTTGTAGCCTGGAAAATGTTGTACTTGCTGTGTAGCCCAGGCTGGCTTGAGGTTGCTGTTTAGTTCAGGCTAATTGTAGAGTTGGCATCTTCTGTGTTGGTCTCCTGTATCCTGGTGATACTCCTGTATACCACTATGCATGGCTTAGGAACATTTATATTTGTTTCTATCTTTTTTTCCATCTGAAGTATTACAGTAATGTAGCATTTTACATTTATAACTTTTTATGCATATAATTGTTTTAATTGTAATAAAATTTCACATTTGAATAGATATTTTGTATTCCTCTTACATGTTTCCATATGTTGAAATCTTAGCTGCTTTACAGTAGAGTGAGAAGTGTAGGGACTAGAGTCAAGGTTTTAAGACCCTACTGAGTGCATTTAATAATGAGTAAATATTCATTCTGATAATATTGTTTACATTTGTTGAATATAACCAGCAATTCAGTTTTCACAGTAGAATGGAATCTGTATATATACATACCTACATGTTTATATGTGCATGGACGAAGATGAGGGTAAGGAGAATTAATTTGTGAAGTAGTAAAGCAAGCTATAATAATGGTACCATGACAGTTGTGTTAATTCAACTTGACAGGATTTAGAAACTCCTCTAACTAGGCCTTTGAGCATGTCTGGGAGGGATTATCTTGATTATATTAATTTATGTAAGAAGATGTATTTTCATTCTGGACAGAAGATTATGGAATTGTATAAAGTGAAGGAAGCAGGTAAAGATGAAAAGTCACATCCCTTTCTGCTTCTTGACATTGGATGCAATGCCATCGGCTGCTTCAAGTTCCCTCTTGACTTCCTTGTCTGGATGGACTTTAATTTGAACTGTTAGGTGCAATACATTATTTCTCTCTTAAATTGCTTTTGTCAGTGTATTTTATCACAGCAACAGGAAATGTAACAAAGACAGATATGGAACTAAAATTCTATCTCTTCCTAGATTTACTCAAAAAATTTTCTAAAGTAAGATTTCTTGTCATTTTCAAGAATTATCTAACCCCTACAGATGTGTATGTTATATGAAAAATATTCTCATACTTTAAAATAGTCTGTGGATAATGGTGGAAATTTTGTGGAGTTCAACAAGGCTTACATTTCTGTTTAGTTAATAACATGGATAGGTGGCCCACAGTGCTGAATGCAAATTGCATTCATCCTAATAAAAAAGGAGAAGGCCTGAAAGTAGTGTCTTAGTTTGGGTTGACTCAGAAGCACACTTTGATAAAGATTTTAGAGTCAATTAGTTTATATAGGAAGTGGTTGCAGAAAACACTAGCAGGAAAGTAGTAGGGAAGTGGGAATAGAGATAAATAAGCCAGTAAGATATGTTGTCACTGTGGAAGCTGGAGCCCAACTCTAAAGGGAACTGCAGGAGACCATGAACTCCACCACAACTACCATGCCCCTGGGAAACCAGTGTAAATATCTGATAACCCCACTCACCATGGAATGAGAGATACTTCAGTGTAGGGTAACTCCCCAGCCTGTTGGCTTTCCATGAACACCAGCTATGGGTCACTCTTTCATATGGCCAGAAGATGTTTCTCACATGGATGTCACAGGTCTCCTCAGTAGTACTCTGGTATGTGAAGATGAGAGTCAAAGGCATATGGTGTAGCTTTGCAAGTACTTGTTACCAATAGATCTTTCAGCTGTCAATCAAATGTTTCAGGCTTAAATTATTAGATCCTTCTTTTGATGAGCTTTAGACAGTTTCTTGCCATGTGGTATAAATTCGGGTGGAAATATGTTCTTGCTAGTGTTTGTGGGGCTATTCTGTTTGACTTTTCTAAGCTCACTGCTTTGTCTGTGAAACATAATTCAGAGATATAGATTATAATGTATGTAGCACTTATGGTCTATGTGTGGGCCTGTCTGTATATGTGAGTAGCTGAAACCATATGCGGAGGTGATTGTGACTGACTACCCTAACTCTACATGCTTTAGAGCATTTTAAAATTTTAAATGAAGTTGCCATAGGTGCCAAAATTCTCACAGCAGAGTCTGCTGTTTACTGCGCTAAAAATACAGCCCATGTCCCCTTGCAAAGTCAACACGTAGTCAATGGTCCCTTCTGAGAGCTAACAGGATGTCAGTGTTCCTTGACTTCCAAATAATCTCCCTCCCTAAAGCAAATCCTTTTTATTTTTAGAATCATTCTTTCTTATCTACTCTGTATCCTTATCTCCAATCTGGTGGATGAGAAAAGCACAGATTTAATCTTAAGGGAATGAATGTTTGGTTTGTATTTTTCATATGGGCCTCTATAAACCAGTCAAGGCAATACAATTAAGATGAAAAGGGAGACCAGTAGAACCAAGTCTCATATTTATTCCCAATGTCACCATGTTTGACATACCCTCATGTCATTGCTCAATTTTATTAACAAATCTCTCCAAGCCATTTGGAATCCATTGCCTCTAAGGTTTATTTTTAATTTGCAAAATAACATCTTGTTTGGACATATTAGTTCACATAAAATTCCTCAATCATA
Source organism: Rhizomys pruinosus (assembly GCA_009823505.1). Taxonomy (NCBI): domain Eukaryota; kingdom Metazoa; phylum Chordata; class Mammalia; order Rodentia; family Spalacidae; genus Rhizomys; species Rhizomys pruinosus. Next base: position 73,342 of record VZQC01001827.1, on the reverse strand, counting down.
CACCCACAGTTACCTACAGATTGTCAAACACTCTGGCATCAGGAGAAAAAAACCATCCATGTAGATCAGCAAGTGGAAACACTGTGCCAGTGGGTTTTGCTATCTGTGCAGTGCAGGGTGTGTAGCCAGAGGAAAAGTGAGCTGTTAATTTTGTTTTATACTTATCTGTAAGTTTGCATTTTCAGCCAACTTTGAAAATTGCATGGCAATAGAGAGCAAGAGAGCTAATCCCATGCAGGTAATCCTCTGAGAACTATTTACAGTTTATTTGAGGAAGAATGTCTTTCATTATGGAGGCATCTAATGATCTGAACATCCAAAATCATTCAGTAGAAACAAAATCTTGAAATTAATATCTCACTTAGGGAGGATATTAACACCAGGGCCTTCCATTCTCGTTTCTCATCCATTTCCTGTCTATTTCTGACTAAAAACAACCGTGAAGTCCTGTTCATACATAAGAGAACCAGGGCTGTTGGTGGGGGGGGGGGGCTGGAAGAATTTAGTGCTATAGGTTGGTGACATTTTAGAATTTCTAATCCATTTAAAGAATGTAGAAGGAAAAGTGAGAGCTAGCATTATTCAAGTACTGTTTGTATGCAAAATGTATTACCATTTCCTTCATTCAGCAAATATATTTGCCACCCACTGCCTATAAGCACCTTCCTAAACATAGAAGCTTTAATATGAAGTGAATAAGTAATATCTACACTTCCACCGAAATTATATATATATATGTATATATATATACATATATATATATGTATATATATACATATATATATATATATATATATATATATACATATATATATAATTTATCACAGCAGAGGGAGAAATACCAGCAAACCCATTGGCTTTGAGAAGAGTGCCCTCAGTACCTCTGAGGGGTGGGTAAAACTGAGACCAGTGTGACACCAGTGTGAATGGTTTGTAGTCAGGAGTGGACTGGTGTGAGGAAACAGGAACAAGGTTCCGTAAGCCTTGGTAAGAGGTTTAGATTGTTTTCAAGTTTATTTATTTGTATTATATTCATTGACGATATAAAGCATGATTTTTTGAGATACATGGTGAAATGAGTGCTATAGTTTTACAAATTAGAACATCCATCATCTCAAATAGCATTCCTTTTTTATTGTATCAGGAGCTCCTAAAGTGCAGCAAAATCCTGCCTGCACCACTACAATATTATTAACTACAGTCCTCTTGTACATTGTGTCTCCAAGATCATTCAATCTATGTGAGTGCAATTGAGAGTCCTTTGACCTTCACCTCCTTGTTTCTGTCTCTCTAAGCTTCCTGGCCCTCATACTTATGAGTTTATTCTTTTTATCTATAGATTGGGTTGGAAGGTGTGAAAAGGGTCCTGGTGAGATTTTTATCAGTTCTTGGAGAATGTCTTGTTAGCTGGGGTGCATGAGTGCACAGCAGTAGAAGCAGTCATTGTTGCCTGGAGACTGCCCATGTTGAAAGGACAAGGGACTTCGAGAAGGATGACCATGAGTATGCAGTGGCTTGTGCTGCCCACATCCTCTTTGTGTCACCTATACAAACAGATAGCTACATAATTCACTAATTTGGTAATCCTTTCTATTGACACAATAGTTTGTATCTGTTGAGTCTAATAAATACTGTCTTGGTTTTATATTTTATATGACTTAGTTGCATGACAAATTACAACATATTTTTAAGTGTAAGTATTCAATACATGGAAAATTTTAAAGCAAACAAGCCCCTTATCATCCTTTTTGTGCCTATATGTTTTCATAATTTAATCAGGCCAGTAGTTTCCAAGAATGGCTTAATGTAATAAGCAGTTAAAGCAGGAATGGAACATTTATTTTATTTATTTACTTTTTGTGATGCTGGGAATTGAACTCAGGGCCTTGCACATGTCAGGCAAGCTATCACTGAGCAATGTTTCCAACCTGTTTTCTTAATTTCTTTTTTGAGTGTGTGCATGTGGAAAGCCTGTGTGTGTGTATGTGTGTGTGTGTGTGTGTGTGTTTGTTTGTGTGTGTGTATGTGTGTGTATACACTCCAGGCCTTTGGGGTTTGAGTAGGGAAGAAAAGGGTGGCCAAACCTCTACAAGGGATTGTGCTATGTTAAGATGAAAAAAAAATACGGTTATAGAATTATATACTGCCTTTGAATTGAATGAATAAGATGTCAAGAAGACAGTTGGCTTTTTAAAAAATGTGCAGTTTAAATTTCTTATTAATCATCAAGAATTAGCTTCTAAAGCTAGATGAAGCAGCTCATGCTTCTAATCTTAGCAGTTGAAAGCTGAAATAGTAGGTTTGTCATGAGTTCAAGGTCTGGGTTTCTCACACGAAAATAAAGAATTAGTCTCTATGCCAAATACAACAGTTATAAGCATACTTGCTTGGGTACATTTCTGAAAGGGAAAAGAACATTGAGAGATTCAGAAGAATTTATAATTAAATACAAGTTTTTTTTTTATTAAATAAAAGACCTGGACCCTTTAATGCATATTATCTCATATTGAGATGAATCTACTCAAAAATGTCATTTCTATTTTATATTACTTAGGGAAGATGGGTCTGATATGAAGTTTATTTTGTAAATTCCACTTTGAATTATTAGATTAAAAAGCACAACTCATGCTAAGCCTTTCCCACACTTTCCTTGACACTATTCCCAGAAAATCACTGTGATCTGACCAGGGCTTCTGACCAAATCCACCTTCAGGGAAGGTTGGTTTTCCATTCTTTACTGTGAGTGGCTAAGAAACACTTTTCAAATTGTGTTACTTCTTGGAAACTTCTCACAAAAAGAAAGTTATAAACCATTATGGAGACCTTAAAAGTGACTTGCCTCAAATCAAAAATAAAATACGAGGCTGATAAAAAAGAAAATAAAGTTGGCATTTGACTGTCAGCCCATAGAATGATGAAGTGTTTCCTAACTGAATAATGGGGGAGCTAAAGTACCCACGTATGTTCCCTGCTTTGCAGGCACAGTGCTTAGCACTTCTTCAACTCTTTGTCGCTGGATCTTGAAATGTGTCTTTTCTTAAAGCTTTCTAGGCTTCTCTTTCTTCCCATTTGTTCTGAGAGTGACAGCAAGACGGTTTTATAAAATGTGAGAATGGAGGGGGGGGAGGAAATGAGAGGACTGAATGAGAGGGGAAATGGTTGTTAGAAGATTTGTCTGCCAATATCTGTGCTTGCGAGGTCTTTTTCTTCTAGCTAGAGGGGGAAATACCATTGTCTTTTCCCAAGCAATTATAGGCCCCTAAGATTGAAACTTGGTATATAGCTCTTTAATCTCAGCAGATATTTATGGTTAAACATTAGACTTTTAGGATTCCAGATGTCAGGGTATTAAAATATAAAGGCACAGTGAAGTCTCAGAAAATATTAGACTGTGGGATATACGGCTGCAATGGATTTTTTTTTATCTTAAGTAGAAAAGGATAAGGCTTCCATTGGTACTATGTAAAACCCAAAGAGCATCTTCCTCTACCTCATTTCTTAGTCTAGGTACTTTCCTGGCAGCCAATGATACAGCACTCCCTGATTGCTTTTTGAAAGTAGTCCGTTCTATAAGTTAGTGTGGTTTTCATGTGCAGTTTCTACAGAATGATAGGAAAAGCCCTGTGATCCATTGAGGATTATATATTTTACCTCTTCCTAATCTAGACACTTTGCTACTGTGATAGTCTCTTTGAATCTCCCATTGACAACTACAACTGCTATTTAAATATTCACCATGAGAGGCTTCCTGCTAAGACCTTTAGATGAATTATCTCATTTAATGATATAGACATGATATACTGTATGAGATGGATATTCTTACTCTCAATTTTATAGGCACAGCTAATTAATAGGTACAGCTAATTAATAGAAGATTTAGGAATGAACAATATCTTAGTACTAAAGTATATTGCACCTAGTATTCCCATAAGAGTTTTCTTCCTTCTTTCTCTCCATTCTTCTGTAAAGTCTATTTTAGATCTATCAGGGCTTTTTTAAAACAAACAAATATCAGAATAAAACAAACTGAGACTGTAATTATTCTAGCAACCATCCACCCAAACTAGTAATGACCTCGGTCATCAATTATACAGTATAGTCCATGTATTACTCAATATTCTTGAGTGTTTATAAACCCTCTCCTTTAACCTCATGATAACCTTAACAATTTGTAAGAGATGCTATTCCCCTGAAGCATCTGGGAATACAAGGTTTTAGAGCAATTAAATAATTTTTCTTGGTCTCACAGTTAATGTTCAAAACCAATTTTAAATCTATACTTGTCTGAGTACAAAGGTTAGGTGCGCAGCTACTCCTAGGTAATTATGACGTAGTTTTAATAATCTGGAACAACTTTGTCCAGAACTGTATTTAACTAAATAATTCATCTCCTTTTACTTTAGTGGGAATAACCTGATGTTTTGATTTTAAAAAGTAATCAATTATTTTAGAAATATAATAGCAACTACAGAAAGTCCCAGTTTGTTTCTTTTCTTCTTCTATATATAATGTAATTACATATGTATATATGGCTGTTTTGCCATGTCAAAAATAAATGCACTATATCATATCCAAGGAAAAGCATGTGCTGCTAGTGGGCTAGGGAGATTATATAAATTTGCTGAATCGTAGCTTTGATTATAGAATAGAATTTTATTGTTGAAAAATTTCTGTAGCTTCCTTTTTTTTTCTTCTTCAATGAGTTGATAGACATTCATTTTTCAGCTGAGTATTTATTGAGTATCTAGAGACATTAAAGTACAATGTATTGATAAGACAGACATGTAAAGGGAGGTGTCCAGGTAGAGACAGTTCCTGTCATCACACTTGGGAACAAAAGGGCCAGGCATGACACGGTATGCAGTAATCTAGCTAGATAAGACCAGCACAATAAGGAGATTCTGTATATAGCTGAGGATGTAAACAAAGGCATTAGAAAGGAAATGGACTTTGCAGTGAGCCTAGATCAGTGGATGAAGCACTGACAGGGCTAGAAGGAGGCCACTGGTGTAGAACACTGACTGCCAAGCAGGAAATTTTGAACGTTTGAACTCACAGCAGTTATAAATTACTTGCATAAGGTCTGCATAAAATGGCGTCCATCACTACCCTATCATAAAAGGTGAAGGGGGTCACCCCGCATGACCTGAGTACTTCTACTCAGTTAACAGTTGCTAGGATAAGGGAGAGACATTTTTGTCAGTTGATTTAGTTACTGGTAAGGTGCCTGTGTGCTTGTCAACAACTCTAATGAAATTTAATGGATCGTAAGAAAAATATGAAAGTAGAAAGGAAACTCATTGAGAAGACCAAGGGGAGCAGTAGGACTTGGGTGGGACAAGAGAGGGTAGTGGGGGTGGAGATACCGAAATATTGCGTGCACATACTTGAAAATGTCAAAATGAAACCCATTATGTATAATTAATATGTGGGAAAAAATAACAACAAAAATGTGTAAAGGGCTGAGCAAATGGACTGTGCTTAGAAGAAGCAGACATGGGCCTTTCTTCCAAGGTGAACCTTGCCCTTGTTGCTGGCTTTCACATGCAGGGTGGTTCTCTCCCTCTAGGTGCACTTGTTTCCATACAGTCTTCCTATCTTGGTGCAAGTCTGCCCTCTCAACAGACTTCTAGGACCATGAAGGAAACGAGCTTTAATTTTTGGTATAATTTCTTTCTTTTTGTTTCTTTTCCTGTTACTATGAAAAATTCTTCCAGCAAAAGCAATTGAAGGGTGAAAGGGTTTATTTTTTTTTTCTAATCTCATGTAGCAGTTCATGAGTAGAGGGAAGTCTAGGTAGCAGGAATTTGAAGCAGCTAGTCACATTTTATCCATAGTCAAGAACAGAGAGTTAATACATGCATGTTAGTGTTCAACTCATGTCCCCATTCTTACACAGTCCATAATCTTCTACATATGGTAGCAAATGGTACCACCCAAAGTGGATGAGTCTTCCCATCTTAACTAATGTATTCAAGATAATTCTCCTAAAGATATTCCCAAAGATCCTTCTCCCAGGTGATGCTAGATTTTTGTCAAGTTGGCAATTCAACTATCATATTATAGAACATAATGTATATCTAGTACATACTGAGGGAAGGATAAATAAGTGAATGATGTATATCTAGTACACACTGAGGGAAGCATAAATATGAATGAAGAAACAAAGTGAACAATTCAAGTTGTTTGTCAGCCAACAGTTGCACAAGGAGAATTGCATTGATTTAATTGATGCATAATTTCTTTGATCATTTTCCAAAAATGTTCTTCCATGAGTAGATTCTTGAGGATTAAAATTATGCCTTTTATCCTCAAATAAATATTGAAAACTCCATTCACATTTTGGTGATGTAGTACTTACCCTAAAACCTTAATGATTATGGTATGCAACTACATAAAAAACTACTATTCAATTTTGTACTATCTAGTATATCTCAAGCTTTTCAACTGGAAAATCTTGCTCATATTTAGAGCTAGTGTAGTTCATAATGAAATTTAGAAATATTGACTAACAGCCAACTGTTAATCTGGAGAAATATAGATCACTTGGAAAGATTTTGTAAGATTATAGTATCTTTGATTTGGATGGTTCCTTGAAATGTTTTTCAGAAAATTGGAATTCTGCATAGTATGTGTTCAGAAAATTACAAGTCTACCTAGTATATTTTAAATAACTTTAATGAATATATCCTCTACACAGTGACCTAATTTGCTTTCTAGTATGACAGAATATAAACCTAACTCTTTTCCATATAACAACCTTTGGAATTTTATCAGTGATGCAATAATCATTTAAGCACAGAATGTCTAAATCCCTTCTGCTGGAACAAATGGCAGAATAAGGTTGGTCCTTCACTTTTTAGACTATTTAAATTTCATATTGACAAAATGAAATTTGCCACCTTAACTATTTTTAAGTTTTTAGTTTAGTGATATTAAATATATTCTTCGTATTGTGCACACGTCACTACCATCCATCTCCATAAGTCTTTTCATCTCATGAAACACAAATTCTATACTCATTAAGCTAGAGCTCCCTATTTCTCTTTCCCATTGGTCCCGGTAATCCCTCAGTGTATTTGATGCCTGTATAGCTTTGCTTAATATGATTAGATAAATAGAAACACAAGTGCCTTTTGTAAAAGACTTATTTTACTTAGAATAATTTTCTCAAATTCATACATATTGTAGCATATGGCATGATTTCCTTCGCTTCAAAAACTGAATAATATTCCATTTCATGGGTATACTACATTCATTCATTTGCTCATGAACACTGCGGTTGGGTTGTTCCTACATTCCAGCTACTGTGAATTATGCTGCTGGATACATGGGCATGTAAATACTTGTAGGAGACTTTGCTTTGAGTTTATTTGGGAATGCATATAGAGGATCACATGGTAACTCTACTGTTAAGTTTTTGAGGCAACATCGATGTTGCCTCAAAAACTTAACAGTAGAGTTACCATGTGATCCTCTATATGCATTTTTTCCCCACCAGAGTGATCCCTATTCACAATCATTATTCACAATCATTATTCATATCCCCATTCACAATGCACATGGCTTACTTTTGCCCATATTCTCACCAACAATTTTCTCTTCTTGATAGTGGGATCCTAGTAGATGTGATGTGCTATTACATTATCCATTCGATTTGAACTTCTGGTTTGTAGTTCCTTCCTTATTTTCCTTACTGAATGCTGAGCATGTTTTCATGTGATTTTGGATCATTTTTATATCTTCTTTGGCCATATGCTTTTCCTACATTTGAATGGGATTCTTTTGGTTGCATGTTGGGAGTTCCTTTTATGCACTACTGGTTATTCTTCCATCAAATACATAATTTGCATATAATTATCCATTCTCTGAGTTACTTTTTTTTTTTTTTTTTCAAGACAGGGTCTCCCTGTAGTCTCAGCTGTCCTAGAACTTACTCTGTAGGCCAGGTTGGCCTTGAACTCACAAAGATCTGCCTGCCTCTGCCTCCCAAGTGCTAGGATTAAAGGTCTCTGAGTTACTTTTTAACCTGTTAATAAGGTCTTTTGATGAACATTTAATTTTTTTAAAGAAATGTTTTATTTTGTTACATAAATTAATATCTATGTGTGATCATGTCAATATAATTAAAATATTATTTAGATTTAAAATATTCTAGAAATAGACAGGCTGATGGAATTAATATTTTAAAGTTAGAATTAGTTCATCAATTATTCCTCCAACATGTAGAAATTAAAGCTGAAATTTATCTATCAAGCACAGCACTGTCCAACATACTTAAAATGTAAATTATAGTATAATTAGATTTACTCATGGCTAAGTTTTATGAAGTAAAAAACTAAAGAAACAGAGGGACTAAACTTAGTAATATTACTTAGATCAATTGGATCAAAATATTTTAAAATCAGTATAAAATTAGATATAGAATGCTTTATGTTTTTCACACTATATAATTTTGTACTTATTTTATAGTTGTAGTTTATCTCAATTCATAGTACAATTTTACATATGCAAATTTACTTAAACATGTTTTAATAGCTAAATTATCAATTTTATATTTTAGATATTTAAATTCACATATAATAAAATAGGTTTTCATGTTACACTAGTCACATTTCAAAGCTGACATAACTCTATATATGGATAGTTACCATGTGTGTATCTTACTTCTTTTTTGGAAGGATACATGTTAGAGAATATACATGTTAGAGTTGATTTAATTTTTTGAACTGTGACTAGATAGGTCTTGACATATATAGCAAAATCCACGAAGTCCTGTGGGCAGGATTGAGGCAGTTGAAGACATGGAAGAGGGGGCTAAAGATGACTAACATGTACTGTATGACATCTGTAAAAATTCAATAAGGCTATTACTGAAAATGAATGCAAGCTTTCACATATAAACCTATGGCAACTGTCGGCATCAGACATAGGACCCACACCAACTGGAACAAGATCTCAAAGTGAAGCAAGAGAAATGGTTTTTGGATTGACACTGGACTGAGAACTATAAGAGACTGATTGGGTGAGGAAGAGTATTCCTTACCCAGGATTTCTAGGTCTGCTGACTACACTCCAGTGCATCTATTTGCACAGAATGACATGTGGGTTTGGGAGTTTGACTGGATAGGGCTTACGTTGGATGTTGTAATGTTTGAGTACTGTTGGGCAATTGGGGCATGGAGGGGAGTGGGTTTGATTGGGAACCATTGTATGAGTTGTACAATTGCTCAATAGAAAAAAAAAAAGAGAGAAAAAGATGAATGCAAGTTTTCGAGAATATGTCCATGGAGAAAAGGAGTTGAAGCTTAATTTTGTGTGGCTATGGAGAGTAATATATTTGCTTTGGGGTAATGGCAAGGGCTTCTGAGTAAATTGCTGGTGTAGAATGGTATACCCAGGCCATAGTCATTTTCTATTTGAATATATTAAGGCAAAGGCCTAGATTGTAGAGCTTTGTGGTTCCATATATGGATTTCATATGAAAGCCTTAGCCCTACACCCTAGCAGCTGATTATCATTGTGTAAATCTCAGTGACTACCCTTCTGCTATCTGCAGTGGTACTTTGTCAGGACTTTGCTTGGGGTGATGACTTGATCCTTTGCATAGTACATGTTAGTGGGCTATTGTGCTTGTTTTCTGCTATTGCTACAACAAAACATTAATACACTAACACCTTGAAGCACCACCCGTGTACCATCATAGTCCAAGAAGTCTGAAGTATGGTGGACTTGCCTGATAGCTAGTCTCCAAAATGCTGAAGCTATACATGACTTTCTGTAGTCTATGGCTATGAACCAATTTTCAATTCATTAAGGCTCTGGGCTAATTTGATTCCATGTGGTTGTTGTACTGACAGACCTGTGCTTTAAGTCTTCCCTGACTTGGAGCTCCTGCCATTTTAAAAGCACACTGTAGTCAATTGATTTCTCTTCTCTCTCTCTGGTTTCATTGAGAAAAGGTTTTCTGCTTCTACACATTCATTTATCTGTATAATATGTCAACTGTGAGGTCTACATCTTTAAATTGGGCATGGTAGTATACATGCAAATATCACAGGGGGGTGGGCCTCAGGAAGAAGGATTGTGAGCTTCACAGAAACAATCAAATAAACAACAACAAATCTATGCCCTTAGTCACAGTTACTTCCAAAAAGCCCCTTTGGTACAGTCACATATTCAGTCTAAAGTCATAAACATTTTAGGAACAGAAGTGTTCATGGTTCTCTGTAAGGTCTTAACTTTAGTTGCACAAGGTGAAATAGTAAAAAAAAAAGAAGAAATGGGAATAATATTGATGTTATCTTTGCAAAATGTTTCTCTTTTAGAAAAGATTTTAGAATTCACTTACCTTTTCCTAGAAGCGCTGTGGAAATATGAAGGACTCTGCTGACTAAACATGTTTTAATGGGAAAATATAACATCACTTATTTGTGCTTGACATGATTATATAGCACTACAAATCTTAAGCTGAGTTTTATCCCAGTTTTGCTACAGGTAAAGCAATAAATATTTTAATTTGACATGCATTTTAAATAATATATTTTTCCATTTTTTTCTTTAAATATGATTGTTTACTATACACCATCTTCGATACATTTAGTTACTGAGCTATTGACTGAAAGTGCAGTCAGCATTCGCCTCACCCACCAATTGCCCCTGAGTTAATGGAAGTAGAATGTCGGCATTAGGAACTTCTGGAAGTCCAGTGCCTGGTGATGCTTGGTGACTCAAATGTGAACTTCTGTAATAAAGGAGAGAAGCTCATTTTCCTTGCATCTCTCAAACACATCTATAGCCCACCCAAATAGCTGAGTATGAGCTTGCGAAAGCTTAGATGAGGGAGCACTGTGTTTTGTAGCAATTAATTCTGCAGAAGAAGCAGTCTGTTTAAAGATGCCTGCAGCACTCACTAAAATAGGGGTTGTTTTTCAAGGCCATCCGAACTGCATTTGGCTAAGGCTGGCTCATCAACAAAACAACAATGCTAAAATATGGCCTTCCGGGTTTTGTAAAGGAAGGGACCAGAGGGGCATTGAATTATGCTCACCTGCTAGAACTGGGCAAAGTCCATAATTGTTTAGCCCTGTAGCACAACCCTGCAAGGGTTAAAATGACAGAGGTATTAGTTTGTGATGGCTAAAATTGTTGGTTTGAGGCTCTCGGCAATACACAGACTGTTATTTACCGGACTTGGTCGATTTACTTCTTAATGCAATAATGACCTGTGAAATGAAACGTGAGCTAGACAATTGTTCCTCATTGTTTCCAGTGAGACATCCTTTCATACCCCATTAAGCCACCATTAATTCCATATGAAAGAGAGTCACGCACAAGCAAGGATGGCCTCTCCCTTTCTTTCTTGGGCTTCCTTACTCCAATACTTGCAATTTTATTCTTTCTTTGTGTTTTCTCTATTCTTCCTTCTCCCCTCCCCCCATTTCTTCCAATGAAATATGGACATAATGGGGTGTGTAGTGAAAAATTCCTCTGAAGGACACTATCAGTCATAATGCTTCTGAAACAGGGGCAAGGTTTCTATCGCTGGGCATGTGCATGGCTCTCTCTCTCTCTCCCTTTTCCTTGGACTTGAAAACAGTGACAGAAATTTTTTTTCAAACAAGGAGGAATTGTTTATTTAGTCTTGATTTCCATAGGAGGAAAATGCAGGGGCCCCATTAAGTCCCCTGCATTTTCTAAAAGCCCGAGTAGTTTTCCATAGTGATCCCAACCAAGAAGAGCAGAGCCTCATCCGTGGGAGGTGGGTCTGTAGAGTTTTTTTCTCTCTGGCACTGTTCTCTGTACAGTACCTTCACTAAGGATCATCTTGGTTTTCTTTCAGTCTTCATGGTTGAATCCCCCCCCTTTTTTTTTCTATTTCCAGCTTGCTGCAGTTGTGAGCATGATCACTGCTTGTTTTCATTTCCCTCCTTGTGCTCACTTTGCTCGTTTATTTTCTGTAGTCAAATCAATCTCCTTTAGCCTCTTTCTCATTATGACACTGGTGACTATATTTACAGTTTAAATGGATAATTGAGGCTACTCCACCCCAATTCAAAAATCTTTAAGTTTTCTTTGGACATGCAAGGTAAAATTCATAGATTAAAATGGATGGATACAATATAGATAGTGTGTGTGTGTGTGTGTGTGTGTGACCTGAGATCTAATCCACACCTGGGGTGTGCAAATCCTCCACCACAGAACTACACCCTAGCTTGCTTGGTATATGATGTATGGTGTATAAGCAATAATTCCAGAATAGCAATATGAAACATTTTAGGTTTGTATTAAATATAATATAATTAAATATTTGGCTCTTAGTTAATCTCAGTGGGTCACAAAATCAAATGAGTAGCTGTGAATGTGAGAGAGAGGTTTGTGAAGAGTATGGACAATGGACAGGGATGGTGTCAAGGTGGAAGGCTAAGTGGTCAGTATGCATGGTTTCCATGTGCGAAACTATAAAAGAAAGAAAAATATGAGGGAAAATGTCAACACTTCAAAATAACAAATAATGGTAAAATTTTAAAATATGTAATAGATTATAAAGAATATCTTATTCATATTTTTAATTACTGAAGATTATACCAGGGCTTTATACATGTTAGGCAAGCAGTCTCCCACCTAGTTGTATCGCCAGCACAAATGTTATAGTCACTTTTATTTTAATTTCTAGTTTTATAATTATGTATGTCTTCACTTTTTGGAAAGCACAACAGTTAATTTTTCAGATATTTCAAAATTGTTCTACTTTGGTTTAATTATTTTTTCTTTGTCAATAGTTTCATGGTTATAAAATCTGGCATTGATCTATATGATAGTACCTAGTAATTAGAAAGGACATGTGTCATGATCATCTTAGTTGATGAAGAAAAAGCCCTCAACAAAATCCAGCATCCTTCATGCTTAAAGTCCTAAAAGGAATTGGACTGAAGAGATCATTCCTCAACGTAATCAAAGCCATATAGAAGAAACCCACAGCCAACATCATCCTAAATAGAAAAAAGTTAGAAGCATTCCCCTTAAAGGCAGGAATATGGCAAGGCTGCCTTTATCACCACTCTTCTTCAATAGAGTGCTTCAAAGGTTTGCTAGGGTGATAAGACAAGAAAGAGAAATTACAGGAGCACTAATTAGAAAAGAAGTCAAGCCATCCCTTTTCACAGATGATATGATAGTTTACCTAGAGAATGCTAAAAACTCCAGAAGAAAACTAGAAATGATTAAGAGCTTCAGTAAAGTGGTGGGATACAAAATTAACTTACAAAAATCAGTAACCTTTCTTTACACTAACAACAAGAAACTGAAGAAGAATATAAGGAGCCCTTCCCACTCACAGTAGCCTCAAAAACAATAAAATACCTAGGGACAAACCTAACCAAAGACACCAAAGATCTCTACAACAAAAATTTTAAATTCCTGAAGGAGATTGAATAAGACTTCAGAAGATGGAAAGATCTCCCATGCTCATGGATTGGAAAAATAAATATAGTAAAAATGTCCACTCTACCCCAATTAATATACAGATTTAATGCAATACCAATTAAAATCCCCATGAATTTCTTCACAGACTTGGGAAAAAAATCCTTAAATTCATATGGAAAAACAAAAGACCCCAAATAGCCACAATAACCCTGAGTGAAAAGAGCAATGATACATGGGGTATCTCTATACCAGACTTCAAACTATATTACAGGGCTATAGTCATAAAAACAGCTTGGTACTGGCACAAAAACAGACCTGTAAACCAATGGAACAAAATTAAAGATTCAAATTTGAGCACACACAATTCAGCCACCTAGTATTTGACAAAAAGGTCAAGAAGACTCAATGGAGGAAAGACAGCATCTTCAGTAAATGTTGTTGGCAAAACTGGATCACCACTTGTAGAATAAATCTAAAAGCCTACCTCTCAACCTGTATAAGAATTCAACTCCAAATGGATCAAAGACCTCAACACAGAACCTAAAACTCTGAAGGTGATGGAAAAAAATGTTGGTAGCAACCTACAAGACATAGGCTTAGGAGAAGACTTTCTAAATCAGATAGCAGCTGTACAGGAAGTAAGGTCAATAATCGACAAGTGGGACCTCATTAAACTCAAAAGCTTCTGTACAGCAAAAGAAACAATCAGTGAAGTGAAGAGAAATCCCACTGACTGGGAAGAAACCTTCACTTCTGATACATCTGACAGAGCATTAACTTTCAGAGTATCTAAACTAACTCAAAAAACAAAGAAGGAGGAAAACAAATGACTCACTCAAAGGAGTTGAACAGAGACGTCACAAATGAGGAAATAAAAATGGCTGAGAAACATCTTTAAACATGTTAAACATTGCTAATAATTAAGGAAATGCAAATTGAAACCACTTTAAGATATCATCTCACTCTGATAAGACTGGCTAGGATCAATAAAACAAATGAAACCACATGGTGGAGAGGTTTGGGGGAAGAGGAACTCTCATCCACTGCTGCTGGGAATGTAAACTCGTACAACCACTATGGAAAGCAGTATGAAGAACCCTTAAAAGACTCAACATGAGCCTACCACCTGACCCAGCAATAACACTCCTGGATATATACCCATAAGACTCATCCTACCGCAGAGATACATGCACAGCCATGTTCACTGCAGTTCTCTTCATAATAGCGAAGAGCTGCAACCAACTCAAGTAAACACAATGGAATTCTATGCAGCAGTAAAGAAAGATGGCATCATGAACTTTGTAGGTAAATAGATGGAACTAGAAGATATTATGCTAAATGAAATAACAGTCACAGAAAAACAAAGGACAAATGGTATCCCTCATTTGTGAATGCTAGCACCAAGAAAACTGAGTTGTAAGGCAATCTGAGCAACATCAGCGTTATATACCCCTTTCCCTGAAAGCAACTGTGCTCTTATAATGTAAATCCCTTAAAAGGCTCTAGAACTAACTCACCACTTATTTTCAGACTTTGTAACCTTGGTATATGGGTGGAACATATGTAGGCGTATTTTAGAGAAATATCAATTTAAAAGGGAAAAATGTGGATCCTGAAATATGATATGGAAATGTCAAAAAGTTTGTGTATAGATGATATAATTTTAGTACAGGTGATATATATATATATATATATGCATATGTTGAAGCAATATAGATTGGAGGGAACAACAACAGCAGAAGAACTGGGACAGGGAACTGACTGAAACAGTAAAGTTCTCCAAAAGACAAGAATCCTCTGCATTGAAAAACTTTGAAGACTCCGAAAAAGATATAGGGCAGGAATGGCAGGGTACATGAACTCAGGTGGGGTGGGAGGCATGGATAGTGAGATGAATCTAGATTGGACTGAGAAATTATGTGTGAAATGCACAAAACTTCAGCAAAAAGAAAGGACATATGTCTTATTTTCAGCCCTCCAAGCAAGGCTACTTGTTTGGGGGAAGGTGAGAAGTATCACCTTTTTACTACAGGGACAGAAAGTTACTTAACTCTACAGTAGGAACTCACTTCAAAGTTGTTGTAAGACAAGACTCATTGCTTCACTCTTTCTTGGATGTTTCCTGAAGAAAATATATTTGTGTGCTATGCACATATCAGGAGCAAACTGACTCTTCAAATCCTATAACCTCTCATGCAATACTTTTATGCTTTATCTTAACCAAAAGGCTGAGAAAAGATTCAGAACATACTTTTTAGCATCCTTTTCAAGCCAATAACCCCCATACCAGATGTCTTAGCAAAGACATCTTAGCAAAGACAATTAAAAAGGAAATTAAGTAATTAGTGAAGGAAATAAATGATTAATGGTTCACTTAAAATGAAATTTAAGTAATACTTTACACTTCAGAGTTGCCCCATCCTTGTGGGATATTTCATGTGGTAAGAGCTTGCACCAAATCTGCCATGAGTCAATGTCTTCATCCCAGCAGGAAAAGGAACACCCCACTCACACACCCTTGGAACTTATGATATCATTTATTCATGTTACATATTACTTAAATTGGTTAATGATATTAGTATGTAGTGGTGACTCTTTTCCCTGATCATATTATAATCTCGGGGAGGGCAGTAAGATTAATTATGCTAATTTTAGCTTAATTTAGCCAACATGTATCAATTCTGTATTACAATGTAATAAACATTTCTACTATCATCATGTCTCTCATTGACTGGATGCCTTTACATTCCAGACACTACTGCTGCTTTGTGCTTTATTGTCATTATGATGCTTTGGAAAGTAAGCCTCATTTTCATCATTTAAATATAAAAATATAAACAAACAGAGTCTCATAGGATTTAGGGCCTTGCTTAAGATTATGTATCATGTAAATCTCTTAATGGGCTCTAGAATTGATCCATTGCTTACTTTCAGACTTTGTAATTACTGTATATGAGTGGAAAGTATGTATTAATATTTTAGAGTAATATAAAATTAAAGGAGGAAAATGTGAATTCCTAAACATAAAAAGAAAGCATTGAGTATCTTGTTCAGAATATTGTTTTGTCTATGTGAGATTTTAACTTCTTTTTTATTTTTTTTATTTTTTTCTCTTATTAAAATTATTTTTTTATACTTTCTTTTATTTCATTTTTTAACAATAAGTAATAAGTTGTGAGTACAAGTATCCTTCATGTAAAACCAATTTGCAAGCAGTCGTGTCCAAACCCACACAGCCGAAGGCTCCCACCATCCACCTGGAGGGGCTTGTATGTACATTCAAGTTGATCAAATAGGTATCCAGTCTATATTGCTGTAGTTTCACCATTCACCCCAATCCCAGCCCTTACATTCTACCATGCCCCCTCTTCTGCAGATTGTTCCTTAGGCTTAGAAAAGGGGCACAGGTGGACAAGAAGCAAAACAGTCTACTTTCTCTGGAGATGAACTTAGCTTTTTAACTAGTAGCATGATTACATGGTTATAGGCCAAAATGCAATGGTAACATATATTGTTTTCTCCTTCTAGGATTCAGTATTCTAAATGTCTAATATAATGTCTCATCTCTAAAAGGAATCAGAAATTGAAATACTGACATTACTGACAATTCACCTGATTCCTGAAAGATGACAGATCAGATAAATACTATTAGTCATCAAATAAAATACTATTTCTTTAAAAAATATTATGTATCAAGTGGGAAAGCCGGGATGCTCAGATTTATGTTTAAGTGGTGAGTGAGTGTGTGTGTGTGTGTGTGTGTGTGTGTGTGTGTATGTGTGTGTGTGTGTGTATTTTGATGGAGATTTAATCCAGGACCTCATATATGCTAGGCAAACATTCTACATTTTAGCTTCACCCTCAAGTCCTTTTATTTCTTGTTTAGAAAGAGAATTCAAGTGTAGAACATCATGACAGACTAATTCTTTCATAATTCATTGTCCATGCAATTTTCTTTATCCTTTAAAAATACTCATTTCCTTTCCTGTCTCTATATTCTACAAATAATTTACAAATAGCTGGGTGTGGTGGTGCCACCTTTAATTTCAGCACTCATACTTAGGAGGCAGAGGCAGGAGGAGCTCTGTGAGTTCAAGGCCAGTGCGGTCTAAACAGCAAGTTACAGGCCAGCTGGGGCTACAGGGAGACCCTGTCTTAAAAAGGTGGCAATAACAACAACAACAACAACAAAATATTTAAGTAGGCACTCAGTACATATGTGCTGGTAAATAAAGCTTTGGGGATGGAGATATGGCTCAGTGGTTAAGAGCATTGACTACTCTTGCAGAGGACCCAGGTTCAATTCTCAGCATCCATATGGGGGCTAACAACTGTCCCTAACTCCAACTCCAAGAGATCTGACACCCTCTTCTGACCTCCTCCAGCGTTACATGACATGGGTGTATGTATCTACATGTGGGCTTTATACTCATACACATATAAAATAGTAATAATAATAATGATGATAATAATAATAGAATTTGCAAACAATCAGGATTCTGCCTTGAACTGTAAGGAAAGAGGGATAATCCAAGTAGTTGATGCTAGCCTAAAGTAAAAGAAACGCTTCTATTGTATGTATGCAAATAATACTCTTTTTTTTTTTTTTTTTTTGCCTTTTTTTTTTGAGACAGGGTCTCTCTGTAGCCCCAGCTGTCCTGGAACTCACTCTGTAGACCAGGCTGGCCTTGAACTCACTCTGTAGACCAGGCTGGCCTTGAACTCACAAAGATCCGCCTGCCTCTACCTCCCAAGTGCTACCATTACAGGTGTGCACCACCAAGGCCTGGCTTAAAGACAGTTCTTAGCCACCATGTGGGTGCTGAGCATTGAACCCGGGTCCTCTGGAAGAACAGTTGGTACTCTTTTTTTTTTTTTGGCTTTTCGAGACAGGGTCTCCCCTGTAGCCCCAGCTGTCCTGGAACTCACTCTGTAGACCAGGCTGGCCTTGAACTCACTCTGTAGACCAGGCTGGCCTTGAACTCACAAAGATCCGCCTGCCTCTACCTCCCAAGTGCTACCATTAAAGGTGTGCTCCACTACACCCAGCCTTCAAATAATACTCTTAAGAATACTTATTGGCATAGATTTTGCCAGTTTTTTTGGAAGAAAGAGAAAATGACTTTCTATGTTGAGTATAGATATAAAGAAATAGATGTAAGATGTGGGGTATTTTTATTTGAATGCAGTATAGAAAAGATATTGGGGTCAACCAGGGTGTAGCCCTCTGATTGGAGAGCCTCTGATATCAGACTTCAGTACCCTTCGAGGAGTTTTGAAGATTTCAGAAAAGAGGAGGATCCAATGGAAAGGAGATGTCATAAAGATTAATCAGGCTGCAGGAAGCAGGGTGAGAAAATAACTTGGAGCAGAGACCAATGCAAAACGTATTAGGACAGTGTCTCAGTTGTTGAGATTTGAAGTATATACGCTGACCTGGAAGAGGTTAATAACAATCAGGATAGGGAGGATGACACTGGTCATAGAAGTAAATGAATGGAAATAGAGTTTTCTTAGTCCAACTTTTGGTTTCTGTGGAGAAGAAGCCAACGGTGATTCCATTATTCAGAGACAGGGCACGTCAGAGAATGAAGGTTCAAGTAACAGATACAGGAAAATAAGAAAGAGGAAGGTGCCTGGCTTTAGTAAATTTGGAGAGCTCACTATCTGGGAGGTGGGTATTCGGGTATTCATATATTTAGCTGGGGTTGTAAACTTTGGTATTAGAATTCAAGGGAGAAATTGTAGGTCGTGTAAAATAGACAGGTCTCTCCACAGTAAAAGATTAAGTGATTACAGTCTATGTAATTGCTAAAGAAAAGAGAAAGGAAGCAAGCTGACTTGAGAACATGGGGGGATGCCTGCTACTTTAAGGCAGGAGAGCTTTTGTTTGAAAAGATTTGAAAGCCATTGAGCAATGTATAACATTTTGTTCTTTGTCTTAGAGACCAGAGGATTGAGAACTACCTAGAGTGGAGCAGAAGCTATTATTGCATTGTTATGTGTTTGATTCTGAGGTGCTATAAGGGAAACAATAAACCCTGCCAGACAAAGTTAGGGTACATACAGAGAAACTGGGCCAGTCATGGATGATGGACAAAACAGGCTCAGATAAAATGTGGCTCAAGTAGTTGCCTCCCCTCAGCCTTGCTGACCTTGGATGTCCCTGTTCCAGGTCATCTGCTCCTTTCTTTTTTTAATTTTAATTTTAAATTTTTTAACCAATTTTTTATTGAAGTTTTTTGCATTTCATACAACATTTCTTAATCAAGTCTAGACCCATTCCCCCTTCCTTGCCCCCCACCCCACCAGAGCTCATGCATTCTGCCATACATGTCTTTCGTCTTTTTCTCAGTATTTTATTTTATTTATTTATTTATTTTTTGGTCTTTTTTTTGAGACAGGGTTTTTCCCTGTAGCTCCAGATGCTCCTAGAACCACTCTCCGTAGACCAGCTGGCCTTGAACTCAACAACTAATCCACCTGCCCTCTGCCTCCCAAGAATGCTAGGATTAAGGTGTGGCACCACCATGCCTGGCTACTCAGTCCTTTTTTTAAAATTTTTTTATTTAATTTACTTTGGGCAGAAGTTTGCCTGTTTTATCAGTCATTTGTACCCAGTTTTTTTTTTTGTTTTTTGTTGATCCTTCCAAATTTGTATCCTCCATATATATATTTATATATATACTTAATATAGTTATATATATTATATATATATAGTTATATATGCCACATAATACCAAGATTATGACATCTAAAAATATTTTGATTCCAAAACATGTTTAGGGATTCACATTTTGACAGTAGCGTTTTATGCAGGTAAAGGAAAAATACCCCTATGGAAAGCAGTGTGGAGAACTCTTAAAAGACTCAAAATGAACCTACCGCCTGACCCAATCATACCACTCCTGGGTATATACCCATAAGACTTATCTGCTCCTCTCTTAAAGCAGCAAATGTCTTTCATTTTGGTTAATGTTAAAATGTATGTATTTAATTTATTGAATTATTTACTCCACAAATATTTATTGGCCATTTACTATACGCCAGATAATGGGTATATAAAATGATAAAATCTACATTTTTTTTTGAGACAGGGACACCCTTTAGTCCCAGCTGGC
The DNA here is from genome assembly GCA_009823505.1 of Rhizomys pruinosus. NCBI lineage: Eukaryota > Metazoa > Chordata > Mammalia > Rodentia > Spalacidae > Rhizomys > Rhizomys pruinosus. Next base: position 52,796 of record VZQC01001827.1, on the reverse strand, counting down.
CTGGAGCTTGCTATGTAGACTAGGCTGGCCTTGAATTCACGAGATCACCCTGCCTCTGCCTCCTGAGTTCTAGGATTTTAACCTTTAGGTGTGTACCACCACTCTGGCCTAAGATGGTTCTTAGCCACCATGTGGGTGCTGAGAATCAAACCCTGGTCCTCTGCAAGAGCAGTCTTAACTATTCTTAACTACTGAGCCATCTCTTTAGCCCCACAAAATTTACATTTTTATTATTTATTTTATATCACTCTATTAAGGAAATTAACAAAAAGAAATAAGATATTCATCTAAGAATATTTGTGATATATATATTACCTCATATTTCTCTCCATTTGCACATAAATGCATAATGGTAAATATCATACATGCTATAAAAAGAAAAAATATTTCATACATACATCAGAATTAAGTACTCTGATGTTGGTGGGCAGTGGAGGATTGTTAGTGAGGGCTACACTTGGAAATGATGAGCTCAAAATAGAAAGAGGTGGCTGGTTAAAGCTAATGAATAGTTAGGGAATGGATAGTTAGTGAGAATGGTGAATGGATGAGATCCAGGCTTGATGGAGTCTTGTGGAACATGTAGAGATAATGAATTTATATTATTCTGTAGCAGAGGCTGATATGATTTGCACTGTATTTTTTAAGCTCTAGGAGAATGGATGGAGGCTTACCAGAGTATATATGTGAGAGAGGAATTGGTAGTTCACCTCAGTGGTTAACTTGCTAAAATAATTTATTCATGTAGCAGTAGAGCTTTGTTAACTTCCTGAAAATTATGAAAATATTTAATAAAATTTACAAAAATGCAGTTGATAGAATTGATTAAAAATGTTCTTCTATCAATGGCCCTTGTACATCTGAAGGCTTTCTCCATGCTCACAAGCCCAAACACATGTAAATTATGAGGACTGCTAATGTAAAATTTCCTTCCTGGGTATGGTGGCACACACCTTTAATCCCAGTACTATGGGAAGCAGATTTCTGTGAGTTCAAGGCCAGCCTGGTCTACATAGTTAGTGAGTTCCAGGCTAGCTGTCTCAAAAAGACAAATAAAAGTAAAATTTTCTTAAAATATACATTGTAAAATCTACTTTAGACTTTGTTTTTATTCACAAAAGATTTATGAAGACAAATCATGGGTGTTAGGGACAAAGTAGAGCTTTGGGGGTCTAAAGTTGATTTGTTTCTTCAAGAACTGCTAATCTTTGTTTTGTTACTGAGTTTCGCCAAAAGTAACACGAGCTTTGCTAAAAGAACCCTATGCTATTTGCACTGCAATCAGAAGGTTCCCAGATGAGGTCTGAGAACCACTCTGTGTGCAGTGGACAGCAGTTTACTCACACTGTGTACAAAAAACAGAACTAATTTCCCAGTATTTTAATTGAAGAAAGTATATTAAGCAAGTAGCAGAGATGCATCACCTAGGAGTGGACATCTCTCAGACTTATATTCTCTGTCTGCCCAGTTGAGGAACTCTGTAGTAGCTTCCATCTGTGGCAGAATACATGAGGTCTAGTGTGGAGCTGGAGGGGCCTGGATGTGGGAGGGGCTCTAAACTTGATTAAGAACTGCTCTATGAAATTACAAAAGTTCAATTGAAAAAGAATAAGTATTTACAATGTAGTTTGATGAGATGCCCATTTAGCCAAATAGCAGTAATAATTTTTTCCCTAGGAAATATGACTGCATCCTCCCAAAGGCTTTTAGACAAGTTTGTAGTACCAAGCATGAGTTACTTCATGTGGCATAGATAGGCCTTGATACACTCTATTAATTCCTACTTTGATCCTCACAAGAATCCTCTAAATCACTGGTTCTTATGAGGGACGTATCAGTGATCAATTTTGCTCTTCAGGCACCTTTGACAATATTTGAAGACTTTTTTGCTTGTAACACTGGAGAGAGTGCCATTACCATCTAGTAAGTAGCAATCAGGAAGGCTATAGAACATCCAGCGCAAAGCATTGTCCCCCATGACTGAAAATCATGTATTCCCGAAGGTATATTCTTCTGAGGGAGAATCAGCTTGCCTTGAAGAGATTAGCTTTTGATCTAATGGGAAAAAAAAAAAAAAAAAAAAAAAAAAAAAAAAAAAAACTACACAAAAACATCCTCTAACCCGTATTTTGACATACCTATGTTATGATACTATCTGACTTGTTTCAGAAGCTTTAATATCTGAATGACATTCAAAGTGATCTATATATTGTATAAAGACTTAGAATTGGCTCGTCCTTGTTTATTTCTGTGAAACTGTCATGCCAATATATTAATGTCATTTTAGTGGCTAGAGTTTTCATGAGCCTCTGTGGGCTATATACTGAATTAAATGAAGCAAGGGGATGTCAGCACATTTTAAGTACAAAAACACAATGCCCTTGCCACAATATAAGTACTCAAATGATAATTTCTCAGAATATGAATAGGAAGTAAACTGCAGACACATGATCATTGAATTTGTATTTGCTTTTGTCTTGCTGCAGCGCTGGCGGATCCCCTCGCGTTGGCCTGGATTATCAACTTGAAATTCCATTTCCATGCTTTTTATTTGATTATATCTCCATTTGTAGTTGTTCACATTTTATGTGAAAGAAGCTGGAAATATCATAAATCACTTTCACTGAGAACATTTCTATTTATCTATAGATCAGATGGCAGATAATAAATGTTATTTAATGATTATGGCACTGTATTGAAGCATAATCATGTCTCTGTATTCAATATCAAATCTTATCAACAATAGCCGTATTGCTTAAGGTTCTGGTAGGTAATTTAAAAAGGAGTTTTTAATGTTTTTATGGATTCTCTAGAAGTTTTAACTCTTATAAAACAGTCACTAGATCTGCTTCTATTGTTCTGCAAGCATCAGTTAAAATGTTTTGCTATTCATTTGAAGCATAAAGATATTTTTCCCCAGTTTTTGTTCTCAGTGGAACTAATCGTTCCAGAATAAGTGTACACTCAGTTCCTAGGATACAGGATGGTGATACCAACCATTAGATGTATGCAGAAAATTGTGTATAATGTAAAAGCAGTCACAGGGGCTGGAGAGATGGCCTAGCAGTTAAGAGCGCCGACGCTCTTACAGAGGACCCAGGGTTGATCCCCAGCATCTACATGGCGGCCGAGAACCGTCTGAAACTCCAATTCCAGGAGAAACTCCAGTTCCAGGGAATCCGACCAACCATCTTCTGACCTCCGCGGCATTGCACGAACACGGGTGCACACACTTGCATGCAGACAGTACATTCATACACGTACAAAATAAGTAAAATAAAAAAAAAAATTAAAAAAAAAAGGCAGTCACAGACAGAGGGGAGTGTGCATGCATGTCTTGTGTGTTGTGTGTGTGTGTGTGTGTGTGTGTGTGTGTGTGTAAGACTTATTTGTAGACCAAATACATAATGATTCGTGTATCAGGTTTGAAGGCATCAGGGGAATGGTTCACCTCCCTCTTTCATTTTTTTTAATTAACCATTTTTATATTTAAAAATTTTTTTTATTTATTTTTATATGTGAATACACTGTCTGCATGTAGGTTTGTGTACCCTTATCGTGCAATGCTGCAGAAGTCAGAAGAGGATGTCAGATTCCCCTGGAACTGGAGTCAAAGATGGTTCTCAGCCTCCATGTGGGTGCTGGGGATCGAACCCAGGTCAGTGGTTAAGAGCAGTTGGCAACCACTAGGCCATCTTTCCAGCCCCCACCTCCCTCTTTCAACATGTATCCAAACCATCTGCCTATGTCTTCAATTCGACAAGACAAGCTGGATCCATGTAGCAATGTAGTAAAGTCATTTTCATCTCTTAAGGCCACTACTAAAAATGTTAGTGCTTTGAGATGCAGTGCAATTTTTCAGTCTTAAGAAAATAACTACTGAGGGCTGCTCAGAGATGGCTCAGTGGTTAAAAGCACTGGGTACTCTTGCAGTGGACTTGGGTTCTGTTCACAGTACCCACATCCATCTGTAACTCCAGTTACTCCCCTCTTCTGACTTCTATAGACATCACATGACATGAATGCACTTTACATACATGCAGGCATTATATGCATACACATACAAAATAGTATAAAATAATAAATAAAATATTGTTAAAAGAAAATAACTATTTAGGTATTATTTCTTAAAGTTTTCTACCTGGAATAAGTTAGTAGGATTTAGGCTCTTAGTATTGAGACCTGTTTGTTAGGTACTACTAGTGAGAATGAAAGCAAGCAAAAGACACTGAGGTCCGGCTTTTACCATGCTGCAGGCCTTATTTATTCCCAGTCCATCCCCTGGGGCCCCAGGTTCCTTTGTTTTGTAGGGCTTCCTCCTGCTCTCAGGCTCCTGCCCCTTCCAGTATCTTCCCAGATGTTTTCCCTTCATGTCATGTGACCACTTACTTAGCATATACCACTTACTTAGCATATTAACCGGGGTAAGGAAGTGAGACACAACTGGAAGAACATTCAGCAACCTAACTATCTGACTTGGGCCTCTGTAAGGATCCTGCAGCCCCTCTTTGATCTAAAGGAAGACTTGGAGAAGAATGAGAGACCAGAGTTCTGGCAAAAACCAGGGCGGAAGCCTCAGTCCTGCCAGCCCCTCCTGGGGTTCCTGCTTATCTTGGTCCCTTGAGACTTAGTTTTGTTTTTCTCCCTTTTCCAAAAGACGTTTTATGTATGCAGTAGTGGCAACAAAGAGTTTCCTTCCTTCCAGTTCTTCTCCTATCTTCCCATCTTTAAGTGATTTTTAGCTCACTGAGTCCACTTGGTGCTATCCGTATGTGTATAGCTGCAAGTCCATCTACTAGAACATGGGTAACCTCTCAGGGGTCCTGTCCCTGGAGAAAATTGATTTGCCTTCCTCCAACAGGCATCAATTGCCAAATAGCTCCTCAGGTGGAGGTGGGACTTCATGAGCCCATCCCCTGCCCATGCTGGAAGATTGTCTGGCTTCATCTTGGCCAGGTCTTGTGTATGTAGATACAACCTCTCTGTGTTCTTGTGTGAAATAGCCCTGCCAAGTTCTGCAAATATCCACTACATTGTTTTTCTGCAATCATCCACTACATCTTGTTCTTATACTTTTTCTCTACCATCTTCTATAATGGTCTCTGAGCTTTCCAAAGAGGAAATGTCATCTAGAGGTCTCATTTAAAACAGATCACTCCACTGTCTCTCATTCTCTATATATTGACCCCTTGTAGGTCTCTGTATTCATTACCATCTATGGCAAAAAGAACTTTTTTCTAATATTGGATGTTATATACCCATTTCAGGTTGAATCACTGAGCCGGAAAAAATGAGTGAGTATGATTGATTCAGTCCTATTCATAGGGCTACATTATGGCAGAAGACAGGATCCATACCAGGAAGAGATGCCCAGCACATAGCTTACTGCTGTGGGCCAGGCACTGGCTGCACAGTATACTCGCTCAGTGCTGGAGAGTTCAAAGAAGTGCTTTGTGCATCTTTTCTTAATGCTAAGATGAGAAAGGGCTCCCTCTGTTGCCTCTTTACCCAATGAACTGAAACCACTGCATTATTTTTGCATGGTTGCACTCATTTACATAATCCTGGAAGCTTCCTTTATGTGATGCAGCTTTGAAGTGTTTGAACTTGCTCTACTTCTCCTTAGGTTCTCCATGGAGACTAGGATGTCCTCCTGAGTCATATGAAGGATGTGCTCACACTAAGCAGGAAAGAAAAATCATTTCAGTTCTGTACTTACGGTTAGTATATCTGGATGAAGTCAGCCATATTCAGAGAAAGTTCTAGTTTTGGCCTTCAATGGTCTCATATAAAGATTTTTCACAAAATATAAATAAAGTTGATTCTCAACAAGAGACTCAGTGCCAAGATGCCTGTATAATAATCTATGTTCCGGGCTGGAGAGATGGCCTAGCGGTTAAGAGCGCCGACCGCTCTTACAGAGGACCCGGGTTCGATCCCCAGCACCCACATGGCGGCTGAGAACCGTCTGAAGCTCCAATTCCAGGAGAACTCCAGTTCCAGGGGAATCCGAGACCCTCTTCTGACCTCCGCGGCGTTGCACGACACGGGTGCACAGACTTGCATGCAGACAGTACATTCATACACATACAGAAAGAAATAAAAAAAATTAATAAAAAAAAATTAAAAAAAAATCTATGTTCCAGCAAATGGGCACTAAATAATTTTCTTATTTAACTTTTGCATTTTAAAAAATATTGAACCTTAATGATAAAACTGTAATTATTTCCATGTTATCTATGATTTTGCATTGTGAAAAGTGACCTTAGGCAATTCTTTGACATATTCCTAGTCTAGATTCTGAGGGTTAAAAATCTGTGTATTGATTATATAACAAATTGATAAATGTGAGTTCCTCTGTATAATTTTAATAGAGAGTCTAAGGTCTAAGAACAAATTAATATATGACAAAGCGCTCACCTTCTAAACTTCTGCTGGTGTTCATACAACTTTCTGAAGTGAAAGGTCACTTGTAAATCTTCACCATCCAACATAGTATTTTACCACCACTTGCAGGTATTGAGTACTCTAAATGTGACTCATAAGACTGTGAAACTTAACTTTATTTTTATTAATAGAAATTTAAATTTAGCTAGTCACTTTTGATCAGAGGCTTCTCTTTTGCACAGTTTGGGTGAAGACCATCCATCTAAGTTTATTTCAGGGAGTAAGTGGGTAAGATGTCAGTGATTTTTTTTTTTGGCCCGTAATGTTCCTCTGAGAAATATGAGATGATGAGAATTTATTTTATTTTATTTTTTGGTCTTTTTGAGACAGGGTCTCCCTGTATTAAAAGATGTGAAAGTCTATTGTGAGTATAATTTGTGAATGATTTAAACATTATGAATTCTCCACATCTTCTTAAAGGAGCATAATGTTGTCCTCATAGTTCACACCTAGTAAGTTGGTTTTTAAACATTGGCGGGAGCTTACAAGAAGTGATTGTTGTCTGATACTCAAAAGAACAGGCTACAAATGAAAGACTTATGCTAAAGAGAGCACTGTCTCAAGCTTGCTTAGCAAAGATACTTGTCTGGTCTAGACCAAGGGTGGACTGTTAGGGTAGCCTGTCACATTTCATGTTGCAGATAGCCATGTAAGAGATGTGAGGTGACCTTGGCTAAGGCTATCAAAGAAGCCTTAAGTAGCTAGTGTGTCAAGGCATTGGCTATGCTGAATCCCATCTCTCAATTCCAGGTTCCAAACTTGGAGGGCACAGTCCTTATAGTTGACAGAGGATGAGGAATCAGGGAAATTTGTACAAAGCCAATGGACTAGTTCTCCCAGCCTGAGGCAGGTTCACAAGAGGGTGGGGAAATTTTTTTAAAAGAATGTGAGATATCATTAAAATGGTATGAAGTTTTTCACATTTGAAAGTAATCAAAACATTTTTTTCTTCTTTCTTAAGCTTCATAGAAGACCTAAGAAGACCTTGCATAGCTTAGGTTTAAATGAGAATTGTTTACAAAGAATAGAGTTCTTCTTTTTTGGCCTGTTGAGTTTTTCATTCAGTAAACTGACAACAATAACAAGAATACTATCCATTATGGGTTGTGAATAGCCAACAGCTATTTTTTTGAGATCTTTTAGGTTTTTCTCTAAGCATTTGTCTGTTTTAACCCCTCAGCTGAATCTGAATCTCTCTCTCTCTCTCTCTCTCTCTCTCTCTATATATATATATATATATATATATATATATATATTTGTGTGTGTATTTCATATTTGAGTTCTGATAAGTAGATCATAAGAGAGTCTTAGCCACGTCTCTGAAAAGTTATTGATTATTTGTTAACCAATTTGTTAAATTCTCTTACTGAACATTTTGCATGCATTATTTCAAGCAATAACAGTAGTATGAATACACTTTTATTTTATCTATATCTTAAAACTAGTAAATTGAGATTCAGAAAAATAAAGTGTATCTGATATCAGGGCAATATATGCCAGGCCTTAGTGCTTTGGAATTACTGTTAGTCTACATGGAATGAAAAGACTGAAGACCACCTGTTTTCTTGTGGAAAGAAAGGCATTAATTATAGAGACTAAGAAGAATCTTGCTTAAGCAAAATAATAAGTAAATAAATTTGGGAACTATAAACTACTTTGAGTAGTTTGAATGAAAAAAAAAAAGAATAATCTGGGTGTGGTTGCACACTTGTAAAATCCAAGTGCTCAGGAGACTCACACAAGAGAGCTAACAGGAGTATGAGGCAAGACTAAACTGTGTTAGCTCTAGGCAGCTTGAGCTGCATAGCAATACCCTGTATCTAAAAAATAAAACAAAACTAACAAACAAACAGAAAGAAAGAACTAGAGGAAAGGGAAAGATTAATAATAACATGACTTTTTCTCTTGACTAATTTTGATGGTAAGTTCTCAATTTTGGTGCTAGAATACAGAAAAAACTCAAACTCAGTCAGACATGTATTACTACAATTGTACTAAAAACAAAACCAAGGGGTGTTCTTCATTTCCAACACCCCTGAGTATTCTTGACCCTCTCAAATTTTCTTTTTTTTCCCTTTCCACGCTATTTCATTGTTGTTCTTAAAATGAATTTCAAAACCCTAGAGATGGATGAGGCTCTTACTCAGAAGAAAAAGAACTGGGCTGTTACGGTTCAGTGTATTCTGAACTCTTCAAATTCGGGTCCTATTTATACTTCAAGACAAACAGATATCATGTTAACAATAGCAGATGTTACAAGGAAGGATAGAGTTTATTACAGGCTATTCTATGTGGGATCAGAAGCAATAGGGGTTGCCTGTGGCGGAAGTCAAGTGGGCAGCTGCAGCTTGGTTAGAAAGAGCACATTATTGTTTGGTGGTGGAGGCTGAGACCACACTGTACTGAGATCTCTTTTGGGTGGAAACATGCCATGTTCGCTGCTCCCAGCTGAATTTCCTTTCTGGTCTCAGTCATCCCTCCCAAATCAGAGCAGGTTGGTTAGATGCAAGGGATACATTGGAGCATTTTTGAAGGACACTGAAGATGCCTCATTTTAGCAACTGTGATCTGAATATTTATCTTTCGGCCCTCCTCTCACATCTTCTAAACATTAGCATTTAATAAAATACACATTTATTTCATTTATTTTGAACTCTCTCCAAAGCCAGCAAATACCAGAACCTCAAATGTTATGATAGGATAGGTTCTTTATTGGTTTGTTTTCTTTTCATTCTTTCTGTTTTTACTGTGTGATTCTTTTTCATTATAAATCCTTATGTTTCTAACTCAAGGAGCCTGACTAATCAGAAGGGCTTCCAGCAGAGGTAGACAAATATTCTCAAAATGGTCCTCAGACCCTACAGAGGGAGATAGCTCTGCTATTCAAAGGAAATGAAGAAGTCAGGTCCTTCTGAGACAAGGGATTTCCTCTTTGGATAAAATATGATAGCAGTTGCATGTTAGTTCTAAAAAGCTGAGGGACACTGAGAAGATGAATGCAGATGGTGGAGGAAATGGATTCTTTTTATCTGGGATGTCAGTAACTGCAGACCTTGAGACAAAGGTTATGTATTTGGGAGGCGTTTTTAGGGAAGAGGAGAACAGGACAGCGGTGGGGAAACAAAGGAGGGAAAGATGCTTGAGAGCTGATGGGGAGGTTTAACTGCGAAGGTTTCTGGGACTGTGCAGATTTGGCCTGCCATCCATAGTTTATCAGCTCTTGATCTGTACCTTCAAGTAAACTTCCTGAAACAAGTGATATACAAGCTGATGTCTGAAAGAGGAGTGAGTTTGCCAGGTGAACAAACCATTAAAAAACCCCCACAAAGAACTGGAGGAAAAAGCACATGAGATGAAAGGAGAATATGGGCAGAATCCCGGAGATCAGTGACTGTGTTATAACTTTAAAGGGTGGAAAGAAATCTGGTCTGGGTAGAAAACAGAACAAAATGATATTGGGATGGTCATAATTTGTTCAGGAGTATCTCAGGTTTTTGGACTTTATCCTAAGGGTAGAGGCACTTAGAAGATTTTAAAAGAAGACATGCATATTTACATATTTATATTCCAACTTTCAAGTAGAGACTATATTGGATGGAGTGAAGAGAAGAGAGAGAAAATCCATAGGGTAAGGAAGCAAGAGAGAACGAAGCAGCACCAACTGGAATGATGACTTGGAAATAAAGGGATTTGGTGTAAAACTGGCTGAACCTGTCTAATTTTAGATTTCAATGTGGGGGGCAGGGTTGTTGAGGAAGAAAAAAGGGGCAAGGAAGCCTTCCAGGCTGCTCCTTGAAAAAGTGATTGGATGGGGGTATCATGTGTAGAGGGCAGTCACTGGAGAGAAACAAGGAGAAGCAACATTCAGTTTTCAACTTGCTGATATGAGCTGTATGCTAGACATCCAAGTGCTGATCCCCACTCAGAATTCAGTTGAAAAGCTCTGCAGCTTGCGTGAGAGGAAAAATAATTTAGGATCACAGTGCAGATATGAATCAAGGCCAAGTGATGGAATGAGATTGTGTGCAGCACAAGAAAAGACATCGTTACAGTGTTGAAGGAATGACTAGATAATGGATGGTACTTTACAAAGCATGATGGGAAGGGGTAGATAGGGAGAATACAGAACAATGCCAGGTAACTGACTGCACAGAATGGAAACATTTAAGGGGTAGGATCATACCTTGTCAAATGTTGAGGCCAGGGAAACAATATAAGCGTTAAGAAGAATTTATTGTATTGTAGTCACCTAGAAGTCATTGGTGAGCTTGACAGGAATTTCAGAGATGTAGTGTGGCTAGAATTCAGGCAGGAGTGAACTGAAGAGTAAGCAGGAGGGTACAATGATGGTGACAGTAAATAATTTGATCTGGGAGGCTAGCAAATATGAAAGATCAGCAGAGAAGGAGGGAAACAGGATGATAGTGGAAACTGCTAAGAATGGGGAAAGGAGGTGTGAACCGGGGAAACGGTGGACGTGTTTTAATATTAGTAAATCAATAAACACACAGTAAATATACAGGGGGGAGGTGCCTTGGGAAGGTAGGATTCAAATCACAGATGAAACAATGCAGTTTGCCAAAGATACCAGACAAGGCTCAGCTCACTGAGACATGCTTCGTGGATTGCTGCATCACACATGGGATCTTTGTTCTCATCTGTACAAAGTCACTCTTTGGGTCAGGGATGACTATTACCAGAAACAAGAATCTCAAATGACGTAAAAAAGAGTAGAAATGATGATGAAGGTGTTGATCAATTTCTTTTCAAATGCTGGTTTTGGTCTTTACTACCAATTAATTGGAAAATACTCCCTTTATTTTAATGTCAAAATTACCTTAACAGACTGTTACAGTTGTGATTATTTATTAGTTATTGCTATAGAAAATACATGTGTTGCCAGGCATGGTGGCATATGCCTTTAATCCTAGCACTTGGGAGGCAGAGGCAGAGGCAGAGGCAGAGGCAGAGGCAGAGGCAGAGGCAGAGGCAGAGGCAGAGGCAGGCAGATCTCTGTGAGTTCAAACCCTGGTCTACAGAGTGAGCTCCAGGCCAGCTGGGAATAAAAGGGAGACCCTGTCTTAAAAATGCAAAAAAAAAAAACAAAAAAAAACAAAAAAAAAAACCACACACCAGAAAATACATGTGTTACACAAAGCTTTTGTGTGTTTAGCAGTTCTTTTAAGTGATTTAATATTCACCATGCAGTCAAATGAATTGGACGAGCAAGTAGAAATCTGTGTATCACAATGCCGCTTTTTTCTCCTGTATATAATGCTTGGTTATTTATGGCATATTTCATTTGTATGCTCATTGTATGTACACATATATCTGAGTGTCTTGCAGAGCCAGAAGAGGGTCTCAGAATCCCTGGATCTGGAGTTAGAAGTAGCTGTGAGCTGTCTGATATGGTTCTGGTAACCAAACCTGGATTTTCTTTAAGAGAAGCAAGTGCTCTTTCTTGCTGAGGCATCTCTCCAGCCTCATACATTTGATTTACAAAAATTTTCCATGGTTTAAACCCATAACACAAGTCAGATGCTGGGATTAACTATTATTTTAGGGAGAGGGAATGCTCTCTCAATCTATCTATCTATCTATCTATCTATCTATCTATCTATCTATCTATCTATATGTCTATATATATATATATCCTCCTTGGTGCTTACTCTTTTGATTTTCCAGATAATTTAAGAAAACTTCATTTATGTTTAGGAGGAGAGTACAATTCACACTTTCCTTGGCAACACATGGTCATAGGCTGGGACTAAAGGAAAAAGACTTTCAAGACTAGTGATAAACTGGGGCAGTAAGGTGATTAAATAAGGATGATTATGACTAAATGGTTAGGGAGTTCCTTGGGGTTTCTCTTCTACCTGTACTTCCCCCTTTTCCTTTCTCTTCCTCCTTGTTTCCTAGTTCTTATACCATTTTCCTTTTCTTTTCTCTTTTTTCTTACCATGCAAATATCCTGAAGTGAAGTTAGAATTAGGAATGCTTATTTCTATAATGTTGTCCAGACTATGTGAAAGAGCATTTAGAAAAGAAAGATCTTCTTGGAAGCTGAGTGCTTCTCAGATTGTAAATGTAGCTCCTATGCACAAAGTGATGCGTGTGTGTGTGTGTGTGTGTGTGTGTGTGTGTTCCTGTTTTGAGCATCCTTGTAAATTGCCTGTCTGAAATATGACACTACCTGTAAACTTATCAGAATAAAGAGACTTGGTAGAGAAAGAAAAAAGAGGTTTGGGAGTTGTTCAGTCACTGAAGAAATTTTAAGAGGTCAGTCACCAAAAATTATTATATGTCTTAGATTTCCACAAGTCCTTCTATGGCTGTAAACTGTAGGAAAAATTACAATTGATTCTCAGAATATCCCTGGGGCATTTAATGTATCTAAATGCCTTTTGTATCAACATAAGAGATTTAATTATAATTCAAATTATTATATTTAAGTTTAATTTTTTATTCATAGAAATTGATATTCTACATAGGATGGCTTGCTGCAGAGACCTTTAAAGAATAGCTTCAACTTGGGCAGAGGAGATGGCTCGAGGTTAAGAATTTGCTGTGAAAGTTTTAGGATACAAGTTTGTATCCCAGCACCTATAAACAAACAAAAAAATTAAAGATAAATCTATAATTCCATCTATCTAATGTTTTCTTTGAACTGTACATATCTCTACTCATAATTTTCTCTTGTTATTAGTGATACAACTTAGGAAGAATTAAAAAGCAGATGAAGGAAGTTTTTATTTTTTAGTGTTTGTCTCCTTCCTTTTCCTTTCTAACTCAGGCATGCATTCTGGCCTCATTTTCAGTTGTTATGTGGACATTTGCACTTAATAGAAAATTGCTGCCAGGAAAAAGCCTTTAAGGCCCAACTAAATGAATCTTTCCTACTGGTCTTCTAGATGGAAATGGAGCCCTAAGGGAGGGACAATTTCTAGAGAAAGGTAGCCTTTAATTTGTGCTGCTGGTAATGCCACACTGGGTTTTGAGGCGCACCTCTCCAGTGTTGCTACCTAACATCTTGAGAAACTATCTTGGAGGATCTTTGATCCAGTATCCCCGATGGCTCTTATCACATCCTTATTCATTTCTTCATAGGGAAATTTAAAAAGAAAATTCCAACCCACTGACTCTTCCTTACTTCTCTTGCCATTTCTCGTCACTGTGATGTGAATCCTAGGCATTATTTTACTGAAATTACTGCAGGAAGCATTAGCATTACCAAGCAGATGGGCTTACTTAGCCTTTATCTATATGGTCTTTGTGATCTATGACACTAAGCCTATTCTGTTTCTTTTAAAAATATTTGAAACCTTCACTGCAGATACATCTGACAAAGTATGGATTTTCAGAATATATAAACTACTCAAAAACAAAGAAGAAATAAAACAAATGACCCACTCAAAAGATAGAGCAAAGAGCTGAACAGAGACTTCACATGTGAGGAATTAGAGATTGCTGAGAAACATCTTAAAAAGTGTTCAGTGTCACTAATAATGAAGGAAATGCAAATTAAAACCACTTTAAGATATCATCTCACTCTGATAAGACTGGGTAGGATCAAGAAAACAAATGATACCAAGTGCTGGAGAGGTTGTGGGGAAAGGGGAACACTCGTCCACTGCTGGTGGGAATGTTAACTCTTACAGCCACTATGGAAAGCAATGTGGAGAACCCTTAAAAGACTGGGAATGAGCTTGCCACCTGACCCAGTCATACCACTCCTGGGTATATTATACCCATAGGACTCATCCTACTACAGAGATACATGCACAGCCATGTTTATTGCAGCTCTCTTTACAATAGCAGAGAGCTGGAACCAACCCAAGTGCCCCTCAACTGACTAGTGGATAGAGAAAATGTGCTACATCTACACAATGGAGTTCTATGCAGTGGTAAAGAAAGATGACATCATGAACTTAGCAGGTAAATGGATGGAGCTAGAAGATATCATGCTGAGTGAAGTAACACAGTCCCAGAAAAACAAATGACAAATCTGTGGATGCTAGTGCCAATTACCCAATTGTATAGCAAATTGAGCAACATTAATGTATTCTGAAAACAACTGTGGTCTTATATTGCGAATCCCTTTAAAATAAAAAAATTAAAAATAATAAAAAATAAAAATATTTTATTATTTTAATTTTAGGTGTATGTGGGGTCACGTGCAGCTATGTGACTGCACCTGTGTTGTGCAGTGCTTGTGCAGGTCAGAAGAGAGGGCACTGGATTCCCTTGGAACTGGAGTTACAGATAATCCTTAGCCTCCACTAGGTGTTTGGATTTGAACTTTGGTCCTCTGCAAGAGCAATCCGTGCTCTTAAACATTGAGCTCTCTCTCTAGCCCCAACTCCTCTCTGTTTCTTCAAAGCCCATCTTCATATGATTTCCTTTTCTGTTTCTCCTATCAGCCAGCACCAGTGTAACAGAGAGGTGGATTTGATTGGGAATATAATGTCCATCAACAGCCCCTGTTCTTTGACTGGCTTTTGATTGATGCAATTGATTTTTATCTAGATCTCATATCAAATCCTAGGTAAGTGAACTTTCAGAGCCCTTTCTGGCCTGGCCATTGGTCTGAGTACTTTGGGCTGTGTTAGGTTATAAAAAGGCTACACACCCCCAGCCCCCAGATAAAAAGGCACATGAAGAAGCTTAAGTCACTCCAGGAACATGCTTTACTTCCATGTGGGACTGCCGGCATGGCCACCTGCAAACACGTGGTGGAACTGGACAGCATGGCAGGGGGCAAGGGCAGGGGCAGAAAGGGGGCAGGGGCAGAGAGGGAGGGGCAGAAAGAAAGGGGTAGAGAGAGAGGGAGAGAGAGAGAGAGAGAGAGAGAGAGAGAGAGAGAGAGAGAGAGAGAGATGGGGCCTGGGGTCTACTCACTTATGCCCCTGGAGTGGGTCCTCAGGTACAGGGGAAGGGGTCAGAAGATTGACAGCTTCTGGAGGAAGTGGGCACCTGTGTCCCTTGGGATTCTGGGATGCCCAGACCTAACAGGCTGAATGTAGTTGAGTACTAAAATTCCTGCCTAGTAGGTATAAGTGCTAGATTTGATCTCCAGCTCAGGAGTGTGTGTGTGTGTGTGTGTGTGTGTGTGTGTGTGTGTGTGTGTTTGTATTTGTAGAGGATCCACCACTAAATGATCTGTCCCCTCCTTGTCGCATTCTCCACCTCATTTCTCTTCCCTTCCCTTCAGAGCTCTCTGAACTCTAGTCTTCAACCTTCTTCTTTTCTACCTCTTCTTTATCTCATCAGTGTTTTTGCCTTTTACCATTAGGCTTTTTACCACACCTAAAACTCTCATTTTTATTTTAGACTCCCTCTACCTCACATATAGATCGATCTATCTATCTATCTATCTATCTATCTATCTATCTATCTATTATCTATCTATCTATCTGTCTATCTATCATCTATCAATCATCTGTCTATCTATCTATCTATCTGTCTGTCTGTCTATCTATCTATCTATCTATCTATCTATCTATCTATCATCTATCTATTATCTATCCATCATCTATCTATCTATCATCTATTATCTATCTATCAATCTATCATCTATCATCTACCTATCTATTATCTATCTATCTATCTATCTATCTATCTATCTATCTATCTATCATCTATCTATCCCACTTTGTTGTTTGAAGACCTTATCCCAATCTTCCAAATAAGCAGTCATTCTGCACTGCTGCTCCTCTCAGTCTCTTCCTTCATATGGCCAGAAAGATTTGCAAGTATCTCTTAAATCCATCTTCTATTTTCCATTTCTTCTATCTGCCACAGTGTGAACTTTTACCCATTTCAAAGCAGTAAACACCATTTTCCATTTTCCTACCCTAAACCTCTAAAATTATATAGTCTGTACAAAGAAGTGTCTTTCATAGATGTAAATCTAATCCTGTGGGTATCTGCATATATTTCTTATTCTCTTCCCTTCTTTCCAGACTAAATTCTCAGTTCATTAACATAACACTTCAAGTGTTTGTGATGTAAATTCCATCACAGACTGGCACTCCAGCTCTGCCCACTGTGACTACAGACTCCATGTTGCTTGGACTGTCTGTACCTTTCTACAGTATGTCATCAGGATCAGTCTCTCCATCCTTATCTACCTACTTAGAAAGATAAAGAAGAGACTGTAATAGTCCATCCCTGGACTCTTGCCATGGCTAGAGTGACCCTGAAATAGAAATGGCCCTTTAGGAATATACCAAGTATCCCTTTTGATAGTGACTATTAGATTAGAGCAGACATCTAAGGTAATAGCTTGCATTCCCTCAGACATGGCAGAATACTTGCATTTAAGCACCTTGATGTGGAAACCTTGAGCTGAGCATTATAAATTGAGCACTTTGACTTGAGCACATTCACTTGACAACCATGATTTGAGATCTTGACTTCATCACCTTGAATAGAACACCTTGTCAAGAGAACAGAAAATTAACTATGGTATAATAAAAAATAAAGATTAAATATAAATAAGATATAGAAAAAACGGAAAAATATATGCTATGTCATCACTTCCTCTTCTGCCAGAATTATTGTGTGCTAAAAATCTATATAATGTAATCATTCAAAACAACTTAGGGTTTTAAAATCAGTCAAGTATTCTGATGATCCAGGATCTTTATTATTAAGGCTCCAAAGAGAGAAATACACAAATTTAGAAATGGTTTCCCTGTGAATGTGTGTGGAGCACTGTTTAAACACATTAATCCTAGTGTACATATTATGTCATTTTGTGGTTTGTCTTTCTCCTCTCAAATTTTTATCATGTTGAAGGTAAGGGGGTGTTTGTTTTCTCTTCTTCACTGCTAAGACACACAACAAGAAACACGAATAGTATTTGATGGAAAGCAGGTACAAAGTCAGCCCCACCCCTGACAAGAGATTCCTATTAATTCTGTATCTTAGGGAAAAATTGATGATTTGAATTCCTTATTCTTTATTGAGATCACATAAGATTATATGTATACTAGTTCAATTCTTTGGGAAGTTCTTTTCTACTTATTTATATTTATTTTTTGTGTCTGACCATTTTGCCTGCATGTATTTAAGCGTACCATATGTGTCCAATGTTCACAGAGGCCAGCCTGGAACTAGATTTACTGATGGTTGTTAGCTGCCATTTGGGTGCTGGGAACTGAACTCAGGGTCTTTTGCAGGAGCAGCCAGTGCCCTAACCACTGAGCAATCTCTCCCTCTCCGTACTAGTTTTTTCTAAATATTGAGATGTGGTAATTATGATACAAGGTTTGAGCTTCATACATATTTACATAATTTTGTTGATTTAATCTCTTAAGCCATAAAGCCCAAAATACTCTGATTTCCTAGGAGAATGGTTTTCTGACCCCTGATCTAAAAATTATAATCAATTTCTAAAAATTTCCCAGGTGCTATAGTTTTACATTAGCCCAGGCATGAAAAGCCTGGAGATAAATACATGAAATGTGGGAGGTAAAAACTAGTAAACTGAGTCAGTTCTCTAGCTGCTCAGTAGTAAGTAAATACTGTCTTATCCCACCAGAACTGCAGTTAAGAAAACCTTAAAAATTCACTGCAAACACAGACATTTATAATAAGGTTGATTTTAAAAGTGGGATTATGAGGAATATGGTCAGTAACTATAATGGTAGATTCTAATGATTTAACTCTTATCTGAGTACTGGGAGTTGGTGGAATCTGAATGACTGATAGGTGGTACTCAGCATCAGATATCCCAGCACATCAAGATAAGTAGGCTGAATTTTCCTTGAGTTTAGTTTAATAGCTTCAATTTCAACATTACCGGTGATGTCGGACATAATATTTATTTATTTATTATTTATTTTTATTTTATGTCTGAGTGTATTGCCTGCATTTGGGTAGATGTATCTGTGTCATTCAGTGCCAGTGTAGGTCAGAAGATAGCCATGAATCCCCTAGAACTGGAGTTACAGACATTTGTTAGTGTCCATGTGGGGGCTGAGGATTGAACCTGGGTCCTCTGCAAGAGGAGCCGTGTTCTTAACTGCTGAGCCATCTCTCCAGCCCCAGACATAATTTAAGATCTCAGAATGATGTAGCTGAATAGCAAAGGCTATTTCATTAGGTAAAATATAATGGAGAGTTAATGTTATGGTTATTTAACAGCAACTTAACAGAACTTTTCTTTTTTCCTTTTTGATGGCAGGGAAGTCCACACCAATTTCACTTGTTTAAGAGACTGCATGTTCAGCAGCTGGGATAAGGGACGTTGTGTTGTAAATCCTGCTTAAATTTAGCTTGAATAAACCAGCCAAGAATTTAACCTCTTTTTGACAAACTAATTGGATGGAGGTTTAAAACCATCAGTTATGTAATAAAACTGTATGCAGGCAATTAGGGTGAACTGATTATGTCCAGGCGGCTTCATTTCTGAAAAATCTCATTAGCAGTTGAATTCCAAGTTACTCTTTGAATTCCTAAAACATGACTCAGCCTTTTGTCTAAGCTTGAGTACTTCAAGACCTCACAAATTTCACACTGGACTTTAAGGTAATGGAATGCATTTTCACAAAGGAAGGGATGTTATAGGTGCATGAGGCTCTCAGAAGGGTGCCAGCCTACGGGAATCATCAATGAGCTAGTAATGTCAGATCTTCCCTCTTGATGACCAGAAGGGGAGGCTGGGCACAGTGATTTAGGATTTAGAAATGGAGACACATCCACTCTTCCATGTACTTGTGACTTTCACTGGGAGGTTGCAGTTGAGATCAAGCAGCCTGGAGCCACTCACCTACAAGACGAAGATCAGGAAGTCTCTATGGAGCATTAATGCAGAAAAAGAATGCTAGGAATCAGACTAGAGAGCACTGCCAAGACAAGGATGCAGAGGTGGATCTGGTGGCTTTCCTTAGTCAAAGGTAGCAAATGAGTTTCAGCCATCAATGGCGCAGAAGCTGTCTCTTCTTTCTTTTTTTTGGGGGGAAGCTTCAAAAATACTATTAATTATTACTGTTATTGCTACTTTTCACAATTTTTCTTCTCTGCCTTTTAGACCAGTTTTTTTCTAGAATTTTGATAAAAGTATTTTCTTTCTAGAATCTTGGAAGAGATGGTTCATGACCAGTTATTTAAAATTCTATGATATTTTAATTGGCTTCCAATTTAAATAATTTTCTCAGAAATCTCAGGAGATGTCATTGTTTGCAATGAAATTAGAATTAACACATAGTTATTATCTATTTGCTTTTTAATATTTTTATTGAAGGTTTGTGCATTTCATACAACATTTCTCAATTTAATTTAGACTCATTCCTCCTTCCAGGCTCCCCACCCCACCTGAGCTCATGCCCTCTGCCATACATGTCTTGCATCTTTTTCTCAGTCTTTTAAAAATTTTTCTATGCAGAGGTTTACTGTTTGGGGCAGAAGTTTACTGTTATTATTTATTTATATTTTATATGAGGGAGTACCTCTTCAAAATACTTCTGCCTACTGTGGGGAGATGCTTCAGGAAGTAAACAGTCTGCCTCATAAGACTAGAGTTTGATTATGAAAAAAGTCTAAATTAAAGAGTGCATTCTTGCGTCTGTATCTCTAGTGATGGAGAGGTAGAGACAGGCTGACCCTGGGAGCTCACTGGCAAGCCAGGGTAGCTCATCAATGACCTTCAGGCTCAGTGAAAGAGACTCTGTGTCCAAAAATAATGTGGAGAGTAACAGAAGAAGACAGTGGATGTTGACGTCCAACTTCACATGCACACATACACACACCTGCACATGCATACATACGCACATACATATGCACACCTACTGCACATATACAGATATATTTTCAGATAATGTGCACTATATTTGTGCTTAGAATGAATACATATTTAGAAAATCATTTAGCCAGCTGAGACTTACAATCAGTGGCATAGTCTCAGGTACATATGTGAAATGAATTTTAGAAATTATGGCATAGTTACCTGAGAGATAAAAAGTAGAAAAGTCAGTTCCAGCATTACTTAAAAATTGTAAAATAAGGCCAAGCATGGCGGAACATACCTTTAATCCCAGCACTCAGGAGGCAGAATCAGACCAGGCTAGCCTGGTCTACAGAGTAAGTTGGGTTAATAGAGAGATCCTGTTTCAAACATACCAACAAAGTGTGTAAAAATGGAATATTATACATAAGTATTCCAAAGCAGAGTGGTAATTCTTGCCTGAACTCATTATTTTATTGACCAGTTATGTGTGTCCCATATCTCAAAGTTATTGTGGAATTAATTATTATAATAGCATTTGAAATAAATGAAACTTTAGACAGCTCTCAGGTTAGAGACAGCCTTGTTTTAAGGACATGCATATTGATAACTGCAAGAAAGTGTGGGCAGTTTTCTGAATGCTGAGACTTTTCCCCATTCTCTCTGGAGTCCAATGGAAACCACGCGTTTATTAAATGATTGATGTCTGTGCTTAGGAACCATGGGATTACTATCCTAGATCAGATCATTAGTTAACCTAATCTAGCATTTTGCTTCTGGCTTAGTTAATTATTGTGTTCACATGAGGGATATTTAGCTCTTCCTTACAAAGCATCTGACTAGTGTTTCCCATAGTGCTGATTCTTGAGGTGTGCATGAGACTTCAGAGACAAGGTGCCCAAATGTAGTCCAACTAAGTAATGGTTAGCTCTTAAAACATAGTTTTGTTTTCATTGTTTTGATACTATGAATTCAGTTCCAAATGATAGGATTTATAGTGATACACTTGTCCTAATCAAGAATTTAATTTTTATATACTCTAATAAGGCTATATGATCATAATTTCATTAACTACAATAGGTTTTTTTTTTTTTTTTTTTTTTTTGGTTCTTTTCGGATTGACAGGGTCCCTCTCCTGTAGCCCAGCTGTCTTGAAACTGCACTTGTAGACCGGCTGGCCTTAATCACACAAGATTCTGCCGTGCCTGCTCCTCATCCATGCTGGGATTAAAAGGGTGTGCCACCACGCCCGGTTTTATTATATCTAGAATCTATGCTACTTACATATTCTTTCTATTTAGATTTTATATTTTATTTATTAGTTATTTTATTGTGTCTTGAGCTAATTGCCTTGCATGTATACAGACACTGTGTGTATGCTCGATGCCCACAGAGGTGAGGAAGATGGCATAGATCGATTTGGAACTAGTTTATAGAGCCATTATACTGGCCTTGTTGTGGCCTGGAAAATTGAACCCAGAGTCTCTTCAAGAATCAGCCAGTGCTTTAACTGCTGAGCTCTCTCTCAGCTTCCTTCCTTTCCTTCCTTCCTTTCTCCTTCCTTCCTTTCTCCTTCCTTCCTTCCTTCCTTCCTTCCTTCCTTCCTTCCTTCCTTCCTTCCTTCCTTCCTTCCTTTCTTTCTTTCTTTCTTTCTTTCTTCCTTTCTTTCTTTCTGTCTATCTGTCTGTCTGAGACGGGGTCTCCCTCTAGCCCCAGCTCCTCTGGTACTCACTACCTAGACCTGACTGGATTATATCTCACAGCACTCTGCCTGCCTCTGATTCTCAATTGCTGGAACTACAGGCATGTCTAACCACATCTGGCTCTGCCTGTATGTCAGAGCAATATTTATATGTCACACAATGCCCATGGAGGTCAGAAGAGGGCACTGAATCCCCTGGAACATACAGATAATTGTTAGGCACCATTTGGGTGCTGGGAATCAAGCCCTGGTCTTCTCTAAGAAGCCTGTGCTCTTTACTTCTGAGCCATCTTCTCCAGCTCTGAGAACTAAACTTTTAGAAACTTTGTTCTTATTTCCCTTTGCCTAGTGGATCAGTGAACCATCTCATGGCTTTTGGGCAGCTATCATTATCTGTGGATGCTGTGTTTGTCTATCTCTGGCAAGTTCCACAAGCAGGAGTCCCTTCAAATAGCCTTCCAAGTCTTGTAGGCTTTACAGCAGGGAGGACTCTCTTCTCAAAAATCGCAACATGGCTTGAAATTTGGTGTTTGTATTTCCCTTTAAATCCATAACAGAGGTTTTCTTATATATATTTGGAAGCCAAGAGTATTAGCATATTTGAATACTTTTTCATCAAAATTAAAAGGCAGGAGATGCTCACTTTAGAAACAAGGTAGTTCAATTTCAGCCTTAAGGTGGGAGAAGTACAAAAGGGACCAGAAGCCTTTTTCCCTTCATTTGAGCATTCTTCATTTTCCTTCTGCTTTGTGCATGTGAACATAAAGTAGCAAGGTAGAAAAATGAAAACATTGGGCTGGAGAGATGGCCTAGCGGTTAAGAGCGCCGACCGCTCTTGCAGAGGACCCGGGTTCGATCCCCAGCACCCACATGGTGGGTGAGAACCGTCTGAAATTCCAATTCCAGGAGAACTCCAGCTCCAGGGGAATCCGACACCCACTTCTGACCTCCGTGGCATTGCACGACACGGGTGCACAGACTTGCATACAGACAGTACATTCGTACACATATAGAAATAAATAAAATTAATTAAAAAAATTAAAAAAAAGAAAAATGAAAACATTAAGATTTTCATTCTAGAATTTATTCTCATAAAGAATTTTGTCTACCTCTTGCCTCTACAAACCATGAACTTTATGATAATATTCTTCCTAGAAGTATTCACAGTGTTGATATTGCTATTAACATAAATGGTATAGACTAAATCAGTCTCTATTTCTAAACCTGTGAAGAAATGTGCTCAGGAAGTTGAATATTTGTTGTAAAACTGAAGTGCATCCAATATTACTTCAAGCTGAGTCAGAATAAAATTGCATACTAGGAAATAGAATAAATTGATTAAATGAAAGCTATGTTTGGATAGCAACATTTTAATAGATTTATGAACTTTAAGATTGCTCTTTCTCCTCTTTGTTCTCCTTCTGCTTCTCTTCTCCCTCCTCCTCCTTTTCTTCCCCTTCTTCTTAGTCTTTTTTTTTTTTTCTGGAAAATCACCTTGCCTGTGTTTCAGAAATTACAGAATTAAATCCAGTGGAAAAGGGTTACAGAGTTGAGTTTGCATTATAAAGACAAGTTAAAAGCTTTAACTTATACTTGAGAATAACAAGATATGAAAGGATTTTCGTGAAAATCCTTTGTTCATTAGATAATGTTTGTTTAACAAGATCAGTGTTTTCAATAAGATTAAACTATGGATTTTGTTGAAAAAGATCTAAGAAGTAAGGTCTCTGTTCTTTAAATCCTGCTGATTTAAAGAAATATTACTAAATACTTTTAAGTCCACTTTCATTCAGCTTTGCCTACTTTCCCTTGGTTATAACAGAATTAAAACCTTACATCTTATTCTTTGATTCTTCATTTTCTCTTTAAAATTTTTGGCAAGATTTCATGCCTTGTCCTTATTATTCTGGGGTCCTGGCAGAATTTCACTTCTGTAGACAATTCTTCTAGAAGAAGCCAGTCTTACTGCTGCTGGGAAATCTGTACCAAAGGCATCTTGGTGCCTCTGTGTCCTTTGGGTCAGAAGTGACACGATTGCACCCCCTACTTTCCCAATGCTCATTCAGTGTTATACCTGTATTGATCAACATTATAATAACACTACTCCAAAGTGTCTTTACTTAAATAAATTGTGTGGTTTGATGTAGAGGGTTCTAGGAGAGAGTAATAAAAGCAGTCTCAAGCCATTCTTTTGTGTTGGTGCTGATGGTTTGACAATGAGGATTGTAAAACTCAACGGTGAAGTATGATTATCCAGGATGAGTCAAAGTGTGGTAGGATTTACTTTTGGATGTGAAAAAGAAAGCATTTGTAGATGATAGCATAAATCAAAAAACCCAAAAGAAATGAAAAGAAAGGAAAGACAAGCAAAGGTAGACTAATGACCATTGGCATAAATCCAGGTGGAATGGCAGCGAGGGAGTATGTATAGGGCTCAGAATTTTATTACTTCCTTACATTGTGTTGGTTTTTAATAATTAATTAAGTAATTAATTATTTTTATATGTATGACCTGCATGTGTCTAAGTGTACCCATGTCATGCAGTGCCCTCGGAGGACAGAGGAGGCCCTCAGATCCCCTGGAACTGGAGTTACAGATGGTTGCCAGCCTCCATGTGGGCGCTAGGATTTGAACTTGGGTCTTCTGCAAGAACATGCAGTGATCTTAACTACTGAGCCTTCTCTCCAGCCCTGTGTTGGGGTTTCTTAACCACTTTTCCCTCTATGTTGGGATTTTTGTCTGGTTTGAGCTTTCATGGGACTTGTGCCTGCTGTCATCATTGCTGTGAGTTCATGTAACTAAAGCTATCTAGAAAACTCTGTTCCCTTGTAGGCATTCACCAGCTCTGGCTCTTACAATCTTGATTTATATCCAGACATCAAGGAATCACAGGGAAATGATTGTTCAGTTGCGTGCAAAATGCTTTGATTAATAAGGGTGGATGAGAATTCAATTAGTACAGAACTATTATTAACTACAGATGATGAATTTATGAATTTGGGGGCTGTTATCTCTCTCTCCCTCTGTGTGTGTGTGTGTGTGTGTGTGTGTGTGTGTATAACTGTGTGTGTGTGTCTGTGTGTCTGTGTGTGTCTGTGGGTGAAGGAACTGAACCACAAAGAACATCTTCTGATAAATGACTGGGTAAATAAGGTCAAATAGTAATGGAAACCACAATGGGGGAGAAAGAGAGGTAAAGGAGGAGCAAAGAGTGTATGATACTGTAGGAGTTAAGACAAAAGACAATTAGGAGAAGGTGATATTTTCAAGTTACCATGATAGAACCCCCCCCCCTAGCTAACTTAAAAAGCACTAATATTCATGGTTCCACCAAAAGATACAATCCTGTGTGATGCATTCATGCAATTTTCTGCAGAGTTCTTAAACTTCACAAAAGCAAAGTTGATAGGAATGTTTGACTATTGACTAGCTTAAACTTGTACTAGATGAGCAGACCCTAAGTAACAATTTCATGTTGAATGTTGAAATAATTTATTGACTCTTGATGAGTCTGAAGCCTTGGGAGCTAAGACAACTCACTGAAGAATTCCCAAGGCATCTTGTTTAAGAGCATTGAACCTTGAAAAAATGTAGAAGGGACAAGTCCCATTGTTCTCAGGATAAAGCTGAGTTCAGTAAACTGCACCTTCATATACTTGAAGGAGTAAGTATTGATTTGCTCAGTGGAGGCAGGAAACTACAGTTTAAATGATGAAATCTGTGCTTAGAAATTAACAAACCCATCGCTTTTGACACACTTCATCAAATAAATTCATGGTGTCAAATCTTGGCAGCCTACTGTGACCAATGGCTTGTACTTCAGAGACAAAATTTAATCTGGGTGACATGTGACAAAAAAGGTCACATTGCCTAACACCAGCCCTTGTTTAAGTCTAATTAATTAATGGTGCTTTTTGGTTAATTCAAGTGGACTGACCTTAAGGCAATGCTATTTGTGGAACACATTTGCCTTCTCTATTCTATTTTGCAATGCTTTATGAATCCACATGGTTTGGATAGGAAAGCAATTTCAACATCACTTTAGAGATTACAGCAAAAGAACTTGACTAATTCATCATGAATCCATCCAGTATTTGAGAAACTTTAATTTTCTACCCAGTACACTGAACTTCATGTTATGCCAACAGTATTGGCTAAGGCTATCAGGAGGCTAGCATAGTTTATGAATTTATTCTATTTTTGGTTAGGATATAAATGAACTATATGAAACCTGGTTTCTTTCTTAAGCTTTATGGAAATGTTGTCTCTTACACTTGCCTTTCACAGTTGTAAAGAGTGGCTGATGACAAGTGAAATGATACCAAAATACTTGGAATGATGGCTCTGTGATGGTTTCAAAGCTGACTTGCCAATGAATTTGAGTGCTTGTGTCATTTAACTACTATGAACTTCAGTTTTGTCACCTGTAAAAGAAATAAATGTTATTGTCTTTTCTAATGTTGCTAACATCTAAGTCATGAATATATTTGTCAAACAAAAGGATTTGTTGTTAATATATCATAACAATCTTGAAACTATTTAAAATATTAAAATATCCTATATATGTATATGTATTATATGTATATATGTATGTGTTTGTGTATGTATGTAGTTTTCTTTTTCTCCATTTACCTTCCAATACTTAGTTAAAAAAATATGTTTATGTATGCTTATCTCTGTATGGGTGTGCCCATGTATTTAAGGTATTCACAGAGGCCAGAAGAGGGCGTTGGATCCCTTGGAGCTGGGGTTATCCTGACATGGGTTTTAGAAATTGAGCTTTGCTCCTCTGTAGGAACAGCAGTTAGATTTAAACACCAATCATCTCCCCAGGTCCTATCTCCCAGTTCTTGTTGAAATCTTTCTTTCCTAGCTATTGATCATTATATTCACTTTCTGCAGACAATCTGATTAAATTCACCCATGTAATTCATGTTTTATGTTTAATTCATTCCTGTCCGAGAGTGGTGGTTGTAAGTCCTGGAGAAAGTATTCATTTCTGTGTGTGAGAACATTTAAGTACAGAAGGCTACACCATAAATACATGTTGAACTTTGTATTGTTGGCTGTGAGGCAGGGGAATCTTGAGAGTTAACAATAAAGTAAATTGATACCTTAACTTTCTTCAGCTTAGTATATATTTACTCAGTGCGTACTGTGTGCCGGTAGCTTTGTAGGTAGCAGTTAGGATATAAAATTGTGAAATCTTGGTAAAAAAGATTCCTGATCTTAGGAAAGCTCAACTTTTAGAGGGGAAGAGAATAAATAATATACATAGAAAATAAATAAGCTGTTTAATATGTTATAAATGGTAGGACCACAGGAAAAATGCAGAGTGTCAGGGGAGGCCATGAAACTATACAAAGGTAGACAGCATCGAACCTTACTGAACCAAGCAGAAGCTGGAGTAGGAATAAGCCATGGGGATCTCTGGAAAAAAGCAGAGTTACAGCTTGGCCAGTGCCACAAATGTATGGATTTAAAGCATTTGAAGATTAGGCAGGCAGTGAGAGTACAGAGCAGAGGGACTCAGAGGGATGCAGTGAAAGATGATGCCAGAAGAGTCCACTTCGTCCACAACTTTTAGCATCATTTTGAAGACCACCAAGTCTAATCCTTGAACTTATAAAGCAGAAAAGAAGTTATTCTTCTTTGCAAGGCAACATGACTCAGTGATTCCTCCCAAGGCTCCTCTGGCTGAGTCATTAAGTCCTGCTCTTGTATTCAAGCTGGGTAAGATTCAAGTGCAATTGCCCAAGCCTGCTGTCTGTACATGACAACACTGTTAATTTTAGAGTTATGGAGTGAATTCTGTCAGCCAATAATCAACACAGAAAGAGTGTTCAGAAGTTTAATAAGTATCATATGTGGAGTGAGAGAACAGAGCTTTGAGTAAGGCATATTCACATGAGGGCTACTGAGCAGGAGTTTGCATAGAAAGTCTAGCTCTGTTTATTTACCAATAAGGATGGAGTTGGATCATAACTCCAAAGCTCTCATCCCTTGCACTAGTAAGTAGAGCTTTGTGCCATACCCTCAATCCGAATGTCTCAAATAATCATCTTAATTCTAGTTGCCATATGTTAATAGCAACATGGAATATATTACTTTTGTTTTACATATAACTAAAATGAAGCTCACAGTAGTTGAATATGAATGGCATAACAAGATTCTAAACCATATTGTCTCTAATTCAATGCACACTGATAGCCATCCTTCCACTTGCCAATGTTCCCTTCAGTGCATGTCCCTCCACCACCCATGTCTGGATGTTACCAGATGATGGTTCCTATGACATTATGTTCGAAGTCAGTGGCACCTACAAAGTTTGATTTGAAAAATAATTGAGAGTAGAAAAAGTAATTGGTGGAACACTGAATTATCCACCTATAGGTCAAAGGGAGGACTTTGGTGGGAGTAAGAAAAGTGGACAGGGTGCAAAACATTAAGAGATAAGAGCAAACTTTTCAGATTCTGTAGGAATTGTACAAACTTCTTTTCTTTACCTTCCATTCTGATATGGAAACAACTATGCTCTCAATGAAATTAACAGTCGGAAATTTTCAAAGCAAATAAAAGGAAATACTTTTACACTTAATGTAAAATTAGCCCATAGACTTTTCTGTTGAGAAGGTCAGAGAGTCATTTGCTGAAGAGGAAGAGAAAAGAGAGGAAAATCTGGTTAGTTTTATGACAATCATAACATTGCAATTATGCCCTCAGTTAAGAATAATGAGTTTGAAGCTTTGGGGTATAAAATGATCGCCTCAGAGGACGGGAAGGAATTCTCCCACTCTTACCCCTAACAAATTGAATGGCACCAAAAGCTTGGCCAGATACATGAGAGAATGCAACGTCTTCTTCTAGGAAGAGGCTTTTATTAACATGGAAAACCATTCTTAAAGACTGGTGGCTGGTTTTATATGGAAAACATTGCATTACAGGGGGAAGCCAGCCTTAAACCAAGCAAAAGGAGTTCTGTAGTTGGGGGAATGATAAACTCTCCACTGATGGATATGGTCCAATTCTGCTTTTGACCCAGTGTGTAAATTTCTCTTAATATAATATCCATATAACTTACTTAGCCTAATATAAAGGGTGGAAATTGACACAGAGAATGTTCTATAGAAACCACATGAGCTGTCTCTTAGGAATTATAAATATGCTTTTGCCTTTCTGCCAAACTACTTTTAACAATCAAACCAGCTGTGGTAGCTTCTGACTTTGTTTTTGGTGTGCCATATTCTGCTTGCTGGAGTGTTTGTGTTCCAGATCTTCATGAATATCTGGGTCCATAATGGTCTCTAAGGGCTTCCAAATTAGTTTTGACCTGACTGCCAAGTGAAGAACCCCTAGGAGGACAAAGGTTATCTAGCCACCTTTAATGAACTCCCATGAACAGAGACTGAGGATAGGAATTTTATTATTTATTAACCCCTTCCCCCAGGACTCTTTAGATGTAAATGTAGCCCAGGTCAGAAAGTCAAGACATCTGGCTTTTAATCCTAACATTTCTTCTAAACTAAGGATTCACTGGCTTTCTATAACATTCCATTTATAATTGTACCTCATTTACCTATGTCGGCAGAGTTATTAATTTTGCATGTTACAGTTGTTTAACAAAAGAAAGGCTGTTATACTCCCACTTAGCCTGAGGAAGGTTGGAGAGCTCTTAGGGGGCATCCTCCAAGTGTGACTCAGGGATCTGGGCTGTTTCCCACATCTGGCTCCCATACATTGGACTTCTTCAAGTCTGGGTTTCTCATTTGGAAAATGGAAGTGATGAAAATATTTCTCTTAGTTTGTTGTGATGAAAAAATAAAACACAAAATATGTCTGGATGATTTGCACAGTACTTGGCACAGAATAGATAGATGCATTTGCCCTCTTGGTAAGCATGTCAGGTCTTGGGAGAAATGCCTGAGAGGGAGGGAGGAACTGTGCAAGGTTGAATGAGGCTGAGGCCTGTGTTAAAATTGTTCATGAGTGTAATGTCTCTTAAAGAGGAGGCAAATTTGTTTCTAGAGTCACAACTCTAAACTTCCTGCAGGGAGACCCTATGCCTCCTTTGATTTTGTACTGTCTTATTCCCAAAGCTTAGTTCCCTACCACAATAATAATAAATTCTCCATGATTAGTGTTAAACTAATGGATAAATGTCAGAGCATTCCATTTCCATCCCTATTTCACCTTGCTCCTGAGAATTATAAAACCCTGTTATATATGATGAATCCCATGATAAATTCCTTTTGAATTTTTTATTCTTTGAAAATTTTGTACCATGTATTTTGAGTATATCTACCCTGCTCCAGATCCTCCCAGGTTCACCTCTCTATTCCTACCCAGCCAATGTTCTGTCTCCTTTAGTAGAATATTGAGTCAAACCATAGTGAGTTCCAGGCCAGCTGGGGCTACAAGGAGACCCTGTCAAAAAAAAAGCCCATCTCCCAAAATTGAGTTGAATTTTACCATATACTCTTGAGTGTATGGAAATCCAGTGGAGCATGGTCTGTCTATCAGGAACCAGAGGCAGGTGGATCTCTGTGAGTTCAAGGCCAGCCTGGTCTACAGAATGAGTTCCAGGCCAGCTATAACTAAAGGGAGACCCTGTCTCAAAAAAAAAAAGACCAAAAAAATAAAAATAAAAAAAGAGACTGACTCTTTGTCTCCTAGTATTAATAGTTGCTCATAGCTACTCAGCCACTGGTGGAGCATCTTGGCCACTTCCCCTTTTGATGCTGGGATTTTGTTTCTGGCTTGAACTTGAGAAGGTCTTGTGCATGCTATCACAATCACAGTGAGTTCAGATGTGCACCTGCCCTGTTGTATTCAGAAAACACTGTTGCCTTGTATTCATATACTACCTTTGACTCTTACAATCTCATTCCCCTCTTCCACAATTATCTCTGAGCCTTGGGAGGAGAAACCATGAAAAAGGTATCCCATTTAGGGCTATGCCTCCCACAGTCTCTCATTCTCTGCACCTTGACCCATTGTATCTCTCTGCCAAAAGATATTCTCTGATGAGGGGTGAAAGATGCACTGGCTCTAACAATAGTCTATGGCTATAACAATGTCATTATGACCGGTTTAATCTTATGCCCATTTAGCAGAATAATAGTAGTGGGTTGTCCCATAGAGCCTCTAACTAGTCTAGCCACATGTTCTTGGTCTTGATGATGTTTCCAGATAGTGGTTTCATCCTGTGGAGTGGGCTTGAAATCCAATCAGAAAGGTGTTGTTTACATTCATAGCATTTATGCCACCACTTGTACTAGTGGTCGTGTATTACCTGGACAGTCCTTATTGTAAGTTGCAGAGTTCATAGCTGAATAAGACTGGTAATTACTTTTCCCTCTGGAGCATGCATATTATCTTTCAACACTATAAAACTAGCCAGAAGGGATGAGGCTTTTGGGTGAGTACCAGCTTGATCTCTCCATGCTCTGTTTCAAGTGTGCATTGTCTTCATCAATAGGGCCTTACCATCAAGTTCTAGATGATGTCTAAGATCCATACCAATAGCCTGTAATGTTTCTTTTTTGGAGGGGGGTAATCTGTGGGATATCAGTGGCCCAAACTCCAAAGATAAATAATTTCTGTCACTGGACTTTTTATTCATCAACCTGCAATGTTTAGTAGGGGCATCATTGCTCCATTATAGGACAACTTCATTTAGTCTCCTTTTGTATATTTTCATGTATATATTTTAGAAAGCTTCTACAGTAGCAGGTTTCCATATGATCTTTTCAAAAGGTGTTTGGTATTGGTTATTTCTCCCCATGTTTTCTTCTTTACCATGCCTTCCCTTCCACAACCCCATTAACCCTTCCTGTTTCATCATCCCTCTCCCCTTCCTATCACTGCATTCTATCTTCTTTCCCTTGAAATCCCCAACCCATGGCCTCTTACTAATTTACTGGCCTCTATGGGTATTCCAAATGAAATATACAACCCAATTAAAAATGGTGGGGAACTAAACAGAGAATTCTCAAAAGGTGAAATATAAATGGCTAGGAAACATTTTTATAAATGTTAAACATCCTTAGCCATCAGGGAAATGCAAATTCAAACTACTTTGAGATTTCATCTTATCCCAGTCAGAAAGGTTAAAATAAAAACAAAACAAGCAAAAACCAAAAATAAATGACAATTGCTGACATGTGTGTAGGGAAAGGTGACCAGTTATTCACTGCTAGAAGGAATGCAAACTTATATAGCCCCTGTGAAAATCAGTGTGAAGGTTCTTCAAAAAGCTAGAAATAGATCTACCACTAGGATGATTCGGCCATACTACACTTGGGCATATTCCCAATGGAGTCTATATCCTGCTGCAGAGATACCTGCTCATCCATGTTCATTGATACTGTATTCACAATAGCAGAAAGTGGAAACAATCTAGATTTCCAGTAATTGATGAATGGATTATGAAAATATGGTACTTTGCTCAATGGAATATTGTGTTATTAAAAATGAAATTATTATATTTGCAAGTAAATGGATGCAGCAGGAAACAATCATTCTGACTGAGGTAATTCAGACCCAGAAAGACAAACATTTCATGTTTTCTCTCATTTGTGGGATGCACAGTTTGACTTTTGATTTCTTGATTCTACACCAGATTTCATTCAGATTGAAGACATTACCTTGAAGTTTCTCCATATGCAGAGCTTACTAGATACTACTTATAATACCTCAGTCACATGTGGTGGAAAATAACATTTAGCTTGTTAAAATGTTCGATTCCATCTGGAGTGTGTGTTGTACTTGTAGTATCACTAGTATATATAGACCTATTTTAGTACTTGTTTTTACAGATTTAGCCCCCATCTTGCTTCATAGTTTTTCTGAAACTTTTGTTAACAATGAGATTTTTCTCTTTGCATGTGTTTGTATGTGTCTTGTGCTTGCATGTGTATATATTCAAATATGTGTTGGCCCAATTGTGTATATACATACACATACACACACAGGCATGGAGAGGCCTAAGACCAGTGTCCAGAGGCTTTCCCAGTTGCTCCGGACCTTATTCACTGAGCTGAATTCAGTGCTACCTCATATAGTGAGTTTAGTTAACAGCTTGCCTGAGTTATCCCCTGCCTGTCTTTCTAGATACTTGGAACAGCTCATTTGTTGAACTGACTAAGCAGAATCAAGTTGATCTTATCCTCTCTCTCCCTTGACTCCTATTCATTAGCTTCTGATGCTTGAGCAATTGCTTCTCTTTCAGTCCACTTTCCCCTTCCATGACTCCTAGATGTATTACTTTGCTTCTAAGTTAACTGAAATATCTTCTAACTTGACAATCCTCAAACATCACAAAGAGTAGTAAGAAACTAAATTAGAATTCATACTCAAACTCATCTCTCTTTATCAGACCAAAGCACTTCCCTTGACAGTATTCTTCCTGGCTTTGCCTTCTATTGCTGAGTTCTGGCATACAGAACCTGATGCTCTCCTGTTCTCCATCTCTCTGTTTCCAAAGAGCAGCAGCGGCATCCCAGTCACTGAACTTTCCCTTCTGTGAAGTCAAAAGGCCATTTTGTTTTCTTTCAAGAAGCAGACCTGTTTCTTTTACCTCCAATGGGAAAGATCTTTACATGGGAAAATGACTAGCTCTATGCATGTTCATTTAAAACTGTCAGTGCCCAAATATAAGAACTCCTTATGAAATATTTTAGCATGTAGTTCTTGGCTTACAAAAGTGTCTTCCTTTAATTATATCAATAACTATTTTGTGTGTGTACTACACAGAGGAAACTTCATGTTTATAATAAAAGAGAAAAGAAAGTATATTTTCTATGTGCATAGAAATCAGCTTTTTTTAAGGAACATTAACAGAGATGCTTGATTCTCAGGCATTAGATAAATATTGGGGTGACTTCTGTAAAGGAAATTTTGTGTTTAAAGGTGGTAAAGTTCCAGTCTACATATTGTCGGAGAATCCATACACATGGATTCTGTGATCATGCTAAGACTCCCGAAACAAGGAAAAAAGAATACACTCATGTTCTGTGCTCCTTTTCCTAAAGCAGATGCAATGTGCATGTTCAGAGACAAGTATCGATCCGAATAGAGTGTTAGAATGCATAGCTGACAGAAACCTACATATCTCAGTGCTCTGAATCAGCCAAAACTTCCTTCTGCCTTCTGCTTCTGATCATTTTAGAACTGGAAAGGACACCTACTGAGAGGTCAGCTTCCGTCTTGCTCATAACTGGTCAGTGTATCAGAGACCAACTTAGAACTCAGAGTAGATGGTGGCAAACACACTACAAAGTGCCATTTACTACATATTTTACACTTTGTAGACCACATTCTTTCTTTCAAAACCACTCACTTTTGCTATTCTAGTGGAAAGCCACCATAGACAAGACAGCAGCAAAAGAGTGTGGCTTTGTTCAGAATGAGTTCCTTTATAAAAGGAACCAATGAGCCAGATTTGGCCTGTGGCCTGTGCTTTACCAACTCCTTCAATTAAATTATATTGCCCAAAAGGAACACTAATTACCTCTGCTATATGGTTAATGACTAATTAATGTCTCTGCCCAACCTTAAGAGAGAAGAGATGTCCAAGCCTTTCACTTCCTGAAGTAAGACTTCACTAATGTGTGTTCTCACACATGCCCACAAAACAATGAAATAGCTTGAACAGTTATTTTCACGAAGCTCCAATGGTCGGTTAAGGATAATGGTCTTGTAAAATTCCTCTATCACTTTACCTTTTTCCCCTTAACTGAGAAATCTGGACTTTACAAGGTGACAATGTTCATTTGCTAATTAAAAGGATGAAGGTGTGACTGGCCAATCAAAGGAGGCTCTATTCAATCCTGTGTTTATTCAATGTTGGTGGCCCTCTGGCATAAGAATCTGGAATCATTCATAAATCTTCACCTGTGGGAATCCAAAGATGAGTCAGCAAATGTGTTCAGAAGCAGATCTTGGGAAAGGATTTGGAAGTAGTCAGTGAAGCATTTATCACATGGCAATCTACGACAGTGCAATTGCCTCTGGCAAAAAGCCGTTTTCTTAGAGACCAACTTCTGAGAAGTTTCTTAGATGTAGCAGTGCAGCCTGTATGTGGGGAACAGGAACAAAACAGGGTTTTCTGCTGATTTGGTCATAAATGGAGTTTGCACTTCGCTCTGTTTTACCATAAGGGGAAGCCACTTACATCAATTCATAACCACCCCATTTCCAACTGTGCAGTTATTTTGTCCCCTCTAAGTTCATAATGTCATAAAGTCCAAGTTATGAAGTCACAATGTTTTTACTTTCAGCTATCCATTTTCATTTTAATTTTTTTGCTGTTGTTTTAAAAACAAAATTTTAGTAGTCTATTGTTACAGGGTTGAACTCATGAATATTTCTGGCTTTTCGTCATCATGTGACTAGCATTGAAGAAATTATCTACAAATAGGTCTGTCAGCTAAAACAAGACCTTAAAAGTAGCATTTCTATAAACAGAAATGCCTATTTACTGTGATCCTAATCTATACTTTCTAAAATTTAAAAAATACATTTAAAATATCTTTATTTATTTTGCACACATGTGTGGGTGTTTGTTCACACTTGTCACTCATACATGTGTGTGCTGATGCACATGTGGAGATCAGATGAGTTTGTAGGAGTTAACTCCCATCTTGCACTCTGTGAGTTCCAAAAATCAAACTCTGGCAGCAAGCCACTGGCCCTATACCTGGTAAAATTTTAAAGCCTTTTCCTTTATATTATTACATAAACAAAAACACTTTAATGGAATCATTTTCGTAATTAAAATTAAAAACAGAACAGAGAAAAAATAGGAAGGAACATATTCTTGGACTCTGATCAATAGTTGATGATAGCATTTTGAGTTTTACTATCTTAATGATATGCATGCTAGGAATCAAACCCAGGGATTTACATGAGTGGTGTACAATGAATTATATCCTCAGCTCTTAGCTTTTTGAGATAGGGTCTTGCTATAGATTTCAGGCTGAATTTGAACTCACTATGTAGCCCATGCTAGTGTCAAACTCAGTCTTCCTATTTCTGCCTCCCAGGTGCTGGGATTA
This sequence comes from Rhizomys pruinosus, assembly GCA_009823505.1. Lineage (NCBI taxonomy): Eukaryota > Metazoa > Chordata > Mammalia > Rodentia > Spalacidae > Rhizomys > Rhizomys pruinosus. Next base: position 16,860 of record VZQC01001827.1, on the reverse strand, counting down.
TAAGTGGTTACCACAACAGCTTGTCTAATCTTGGGATTCACGATTCATGTTCAACCAACATTTATGATTCTATAGACAATGATTAGTTCAAACTGTAACACCATAAACAGAGTAGAAATAATCTTTACCTAAAAGTAATTTAGGTTCTACATGCTATTTTCATTGTAGGTAAAGTTGTAATATCTAATTGTCTTTGACTTGAATGAAAGTACTATATAGCTTTTTGCCCCAGTTTTCAATTTTATGTACAAAATGATCTGTCAAAATTAAGCTATCAGAGAAAGCTGTAGAGCCTCTGTAGGGGTAAGAAGATTCGTTTTCACCTTTCTCTGTTTGACATTAAAATAAAAAAAAAACTGAGAGAAAGATGCAGGACAGTTATGGCAGAATGCATGATCTGGGATGGGGTGGGGGTCGGGGGGAGGGAAAGGGAAATAAGCCTGAACTGAATTGGAAAAAATGTATGAAATGCACAAAGCATCAATAAAAAACTAATTAAAAAAATATTAAAATGCAATGTGACAGTCACTTTTCTGAATTTAAAAAAAATATATATAATTATCATAGTTACATTATGAACACTATATCTGTTTTGTTTAGTGTGGTTTTTCCCTTTCAATACTCATGTTGATATTTAATTTCCAGTTTAAGTGTATGGAATGGGGATTAAGAAGGTGAATGGTTTTCCTCATTTGTGGATGCTAACACCAAATCCCCAGTTGCCAGGCAAACTGAGCAACTTAATTATTACATTTCATTGTATCTGAAAGCAACTGTGCTATTCCAATGTGAATCTCTAAATAGGCCCTAGAATTGCCCTACCACTTATATTCACACATTGTAATTACCATATATGGATGGAAGACATGTAGTCATATTCTAAAAAAATGTAAAGTTGCACATCTTTATACTTGCATGCAAATTTACTGTTAAAATGTGAATCTCTAAATGTGTTTAGGAATCAACCTATAGTTTATTTTCAGAATTTGTAATTTTGACTTATGTGTGGAATGTATATATGCATATTTTGGAATAATGTAAAATAAAAAACAGAAGTGTTTGGGTCATGAGGGTTGTACCCACAAGAAAAGATTCATGGTCACTGGAGCTGGACAGATAGTGCATTTGCTAAGAGCACTTCAGAGGAACCTAGTTCAGTTCCCAGCACCTACATGCCTACTAAAATCACCTGTAACTCTAATTCTAGGAGATCTAATGCTCTCTTCTGACTGCCAAGGGCATTGCTTGCACCTGACATGCCCCCCCCCCCAGCTCTCTTTGCATCAACCTGATTGTCCTTTTGCTTTTGACACTGTGCATAGAGCAACAACAGATATGGGTGCTCAGCCTTACAATTCTTGCTTCTTACACTGTGAGCTTAATAAAACTTTTCTTTATAAAGTATGTTTTCATTGTATGTAGCACATATCAATGAAAACCAAAGATTGTACTATACCATAAACTCATTTTAGAGGAGGAAACTGAGGTTCAGTGAGGGTAAGTTACGTAAGTATGGTGACAGAGAAAGTAACTGAGTCAGGATTTGAACCTAGGCAGCTTGTTCTAGGGTCACATAACCTGGGATGTGAAAGTAACTGCTGTACTGTGCCAACCTTCACGGGATGGAGATGCCAGAATAAGGTAAGGCTATGTAAGGCCTTCCAGACATCCAGTCCAAAAAGAACTGGAGCATATCTAGGCTCCTGTTATGTTTATTTATATTAACTCAACTTCATCAAATAAAGGAAACCTTTATTTACTGGTGCTGTGGAGGTACAGGGGGAAACAAGCTAGCTTCATTTTTTTTTTTTTTTTTGGTCTTTTCGAGACAGGGTCTCCCTGTAGCCCCAGCTGGCCTGGAATTCACTCTGTAGACCAGGCTGGCCTTGAACTCATAAAGATCCACCTGCCTCTGCCTCCCGAGTGCTAGGATTAAAGGCATGCACCACCATGCCCACACTAGCTTCATTTTGGGTATGGGATTTGTTTTTGAATAAAGACATGATGAGAATACCAGAAGCACTCAAAGCTTTGGTTTATGGTCAACAGGTAACCAGTAAGTTGGTTTAGGATTACCAGGTATCAAACTTTTCACCTCAAATATCCTGCATGGGTTTTCTGCTCTTGCTGGCTTAGAAGCTCTTTATTGTACTTTAGACCCCATACCTGACAGTCTGACATGCAAAGAAGATTAATAAGAGCGATCAGCCAAAAGCTTTGCATTCCCAGCCTAGATTTTTATCTCTGCATAAGAGGGGGGAATTTATCTCCTGTGAGTCACAGACACTGAGAGGCTGAGAAAGTTTCTCTAGCAGGGCCAATTGTCAAAAATAGTCCCAGTGGAGTCCAAGTTAATTTGACTAATTCTTTCACCACTTGTCAAAGGAAACTACTTTTGTTTAGGTAACAAAACAAGCTGTTTCCTTTGCCATTTCTCTAGTGAGTAGTATAGGCACTTGTGGCGAACACACATTACTGCTAACTGTTATGATGTTTGCTGTCAAATTCATTTATTTATACAACTGCTGTAAAAAGCCTGGGGCCCATAAGCAGCCATGAAAGATTTCAGAGTCATGGTGTGGGGTCAGGAGAGGGGGGAAAAAAGTCTCCACTGGTTATGAGAAAGGAACTGACACAGGAAATGGTCACATATGGCGCAGATTTATTGTGTCCGGGGCTTCCCATTCAAATCTCATTACAGCCACAGCTCAGAGCAGGCCACAGCACTGTCCCATTCATTTCAGCTTTGGCATCCAGCAGAAATTACTGCTGCTGCTTCCAAACGAGGGCTGGAGAGGTGATAAGTTTATCATTCCGAGGAAAGAGTGTGCCAGGAATTGGACTTGTAAAGAATGCTGTTGGCTGTCCTTGCCTTTAAACTAACCCATGGACATTGCTTTGTTTAAAACTGCCAGGCGAGGTTTGCTAGCAAAAGAGAAAGAGGAGATGGAGAGAGTGGGTGGGAGGAGTGGACTGCATTAGAAAAGAAATGAATGGAAGGGGAAATCATCCTGGGTGTCACAGGGTCTTTGTTTTCTTTGTTGGTAAAAAAAATAGATGATCTACTTATAGATACTCACACACATGCACATGTTTATGGATTTATGTACATGTCTCTCCTACATTTCCTAAAAGTTTACATCATTAGAACAATCACCTACTATTTCTTCTGACCTGTAACATGACTCTTTCAACAGGGTTCATGGGATTATTTATAACACTCAATATAAGGCAAATACAGTTTGAGATGAAGGAAGAACCAAAAGAAATAAAAGGTGGGATTGCTTCAAAAGGATTCTATTTTGATTATAGAGATTGTAATGTCATTATAATCCTGACAGGTGCTTTCTTAAGACTCTGCATGTATATTATCTCATTTAAGACTGTGCTTCAGCCTTTGAATCTACGCAGTTGTTAATCTCCTCGACACATGAGAAAGCCAAGTCAAAACTGCAGAGCCGGTTTGTAGCTTTCCATGCTAGAAAGTAGGGAAGGCAGGAGGGAAAAAAAAGAGACCAAAAAAAAAAAAAAAAAAAAAAAAAAAGAATATGCTAACAACCTGATCTCTTTGCTCAGTGAGCTTTACTTCCTGAGCCTGGCTGTTTTCAATGTAGTATTAATAATAAAAGTAGTAATTGGGACCATGGACTTGGATAGGTGAATTTTTTTTTCACCAACATCGCCACCACCAGCCACAAAATAATAAGTCACTTGTCATTTTCAGTGTTGTGTAAATGATGACACAGCAGAATCAAAGAATTCGAAATACTTCCTAGGTTTTGTTTGAATGATCTTCATCAATAAAAGAACAGATATTTTCAAGTAATGAAGGAGAAAATTAAGTACAGTTTATTTAAAAGAAAGAGCTATTAGATTCCTATGTCACTCCCCATACCAAAGTCATTCCATCACTTATTCCCGTACAAGATAATTATATTTCTCAGCCCTGCATGGTGGCACACACCTTTAATACTAGCACTTGGGAGGAAGAGGCTGGCAGATCTCTGTGAGTTCAAGGCCAACCTGGTCTACACAGAGAGCTCCAAGCCAACTGGGGCTATAGGGAGAGCCCCAAAAGGACTGAAAAAAGAGATATTATATTCCTCAAGATCACATTTTTATGAAATAATGATAAAAATTCTGAAATACCATCCTGTTAAAGGAGCAATGGAAGGAGGTTTGCCATGCATGCTTGCTTTATGTAGTGGCTGCTTTTTTGGTTTTCTATTTCTCTCAGATACATATGGTAATGCATCACTGTGGAAATGTAAGGGTAAGTACAAGCACATTAGTGAAAATGCTCATGTGACTATGAGATACCATGGATTGGCGGCTCCCAAGGCCCGCCAGCCTCTTTCATCCTTACAGTGGTGCGTTCTCCACACAGATCAGCTTTCCTGGAGATAGCCTGTGTTATCTTCAGTACTTAAGATTGTATTCACTCTTGCATGTCTCCTGACCCTCAACTACTGAAAGCCACAATACTTCACCCTCCTTGGATATTAGAGTGGTGGTCCTTGTTGAAATGTCAAATTTGACTGTGGTCCCAAGTGACACTCTTTTGAAAATGCTGAACACCATTTAGAAATGCATTAATTTTGAAGTTCCAGAAGCTAAACACTGAATATATATAGTGCTTTTTCAATCCAGTGAAATTGTTTCTCATTTTTTTATACCGATAAATATTATAGTTAGGACTAACAAAATAAACATTAGACTACTTGTAATAATAGCTGTATATATGAATAGATGATCAAATGTTTGTGTTCTCTTTATAACTAAAAGTTATATTATGGTAACTCAGTAGGCCTTAAGAACTTGTAAATGTAGACTCCAAATTAATAAAGTTGCGTATACTATAGATATTGACTATATTACACACAAGAACACTTTCAAATTGTCTTTATAACATATAATCCTTACTTCTGGAGTTTAAAAATGTTTTTCTTTATGTATTCTTATTTTATATGTATGAGTATTTCGCATGCATGTAAGTGTCCCATATGTGTACAACGCCCACAGAGGCCAGAGATTCCCTGGAACTATAATTTCAGATGGTTTTTAACCACCATGTAGGTGCTGGGATCCAAACACAAGTCCCGTGTTGGCAAGAGCAGTCAATGTTCTTTACCTTTGAGAAGTCTCTCTAGCCCCACTTCTGAAGTTTTTTTTAAAATTTATTCTTGTATGTGTATAAATGTACTGTCTGCATGTAGGTTTGTGCACCCATGTCATGCAATGCCGCGGAGGTCAGAAGAGGGTGTCGGATTCCCTTGGAACTGGAGTTAAAGACGGTTCTCAGCCACCATATGGGTGCTGGGGATCGAACCCGGGTCCTCTGCAAGAGCAGTTGGCACTCTTAACCGCTAGGCCATTTTAAAAAATATAGGGTTACAGGGAGATCCTTTCTCAAAAAACACCAAAAAAATTATTTCAGTTAGCATTTTTCATTGTGACTCAAAAGACTGTTCTGTCCACAAAACATATTTTCTTTAATAATCCTTCTGAATATTTTTATTGTCTTCTTGTGTATTTCAAAGCATAGCTTTGAGATTTTTGGAGTGTAACTCCCTATAGCCCAAGGACCCGGGACAGTATATATAAATGGAAAGACATTCAAACTGAATTCATTTATTTGAACTGTGCCCAGATATATTTGTTAAATTAGAAATAATAAGCTATAAATATTGTTTGACAGAGGATAATTATGAATTATTTCTTTTCATTTAGTGAAAACAAGTGAATGATTACATGCTTATGTCAAAATTTCCTGTATTTGCTCTACCATGAATTGTGAAGCCTATCAGAAGATGGCTAAAAAAATTGTTGAGGGAAATGGTGGCACTGACCTTGAGGACAAAAAGAAAACATTAATGTCGATGTATTTCATTCTATTTTAAAAATATAAATTTTCCTCTTTTATTGAAAAGGGGAAGATGGAAGGATTCCATGTGCCTTTGAGTCAAAACACTTATTTTAAAAAATACTTTTTTTCTTTCCTTCTGATCCATTTTTCTGAATAAAAGATAGAAGTTGTTTTCTTTTTCTTTTCTTTTCCGCTAATTTTTTCCCCCAGCAAAGATGACCCCTTTGGCATATTTTCTTTTCAAACGTGAAATGAGGTGGAAAATCCTCATTTCACGACAGGAAGGATAAATATTGACACAAAGCTAATATTTGCTAGAACCCTGGCAGCAACCTGAGCGCATGCGTGTGTACACACACACACACACACACACACACACACACACACACACCACAAACATGCTCTCCTTTCTCCTCCTACAGGAGACAGAATTAACTTTCCCAGGGTTTGTTCTATGGCTTCTAGTTTAGCAAAGGGGGGAGAGAGCATGTTTTATTTTGAGGCTATTTTAGGAAGGGGAAATATTTACAAGCAAGTGCTCCTGTGCACATGTGCACACGCAATACAACCTGCTTAATCAAATTTCCCCCACTTAAAGAAGAGCTTCTGGACTTTATCACTGTTCCTGTCCATCGTGAATGCAATAGCATATGCCAATCCAAGGCTGGCTGGTCACTCAACATTCATTATGACCTGTCCACTCTTGCCGTTTTGAGAGGAATGCCCTGGGGTGACTGGGTGGCTGCCCTGACAGGCTGTATCACTTATCTATTCACATTGATTATCAAAGTCAGCTGTGGCTAGACCTTACTTTCTCTCCTTCTCTCAGACCCTCTTACAAGCACCCCCTGCCTGGATTTTCATGAGGAAATAATCAGATTAGGCCTTTCACGGTGAGTTCATATGGAGTTCTCTTTCTCCAGTGTGCTACTAACTGAATAAACGTGTTTAGTGGTAAATTGTAAATGACATTATGATTACCAAAGCCAGCATGGGTTTCATTTAAAAGTGATCAGAACTGCAGACCACAAAAATTGTGACTGGCAGATAAGGCCATTTGGTGAAGTGGGAAAAGAAAAGACAGAAACAAGTAAGAAAGATAATCATTATTCAAAACTAAACCTTCTCCTACTGAGAAAAACAGGAAAGAAAGAAATCTATAGGAGGAAAAGATGGAAGACTATTTAGATGTGACACTAGGTTATTGTTATGGGGTCTTACCAGCTGGGGTGTGGGGTCAACTGGGAGGTCTGTCTGGCTATGTGTGTAGCCTGTTCTTAGGAAGCTAGCATGAAAAAAAATTAAAAAAAGGAAGCTAGCATGTATTCTCCCTGTTACAATTAAGGACCATCCCATTTAGCAGCCCTGGGACACCAATATATTGGTTATATGTGCTTTATTTTTATCAGCTGCCAACACTAAAATTGTAGAGTTGATTAACTTGAGAGATACTATAGGAAACTGAATAAGAGTCCAGTAAACCAGGTATCTTTTAATTATTCCTGCATTATGCAGGCATTAAGGTGTAATTTCTAATTCAGGAAAAGCAAGAATTCAAATTTGACTATAAAATTGGATAATTGATTTATTGGTAAGCTTTGGACTATTGCCTTTATACAATTGTGGGCATATTCTTCTACTCCTGTGATACCATAATAGAATATTAATTTGAAAGGGCAAATAATAATAATACACAAAGCAAATGATATCTTGCCAAATATTTTATTTGATAATAATTAAAATATTTCCATGTAGGTCTGTTAAGAAACTATACAGAGAGAACTTCTCAAAGTCATTAAGTGGCATTTTATTTTGCCAGATACACAAGTAAAAGGTTTTTTATAACATTTTATTTATTATTTTTATTTTAATTGTATGAGTGTATTGCTTTCATGTGTGTAAGTACACCTGAGTCATGCAGTGTCCTTGGGATTCAGAAGAAGGCCCTGTAACTGGAGTTATGGACAATTGCTATAAGCATTGTGTGGGTACTAGGAATTGAACCCAGGTCCTCTGCAAGAGCATCCAGTGCTCTTAACTAAGGAGCCATCTCTCCAACCCCACAAGTAAACATTAACAAATATATTTTTCCTTCTTCCTATTCCCCATTCTTACATCTAAATAATGTTCAGCCGGCAGTACTGGGACTCAGTTTTCTATGTATGAAGTAGGGATAATTAAATTTGCCATTTGAATTTTATGTAAAGGAGGTTAGGGAAGGAATGAAGAAAAGGAGAGAGGAAAGAGCTTTTAGTTATGTGAAAACCTTTTTGTAGTGAAGTCACTTTGCCATTTGCATCTTTATCCAACTGTGCCCCCTTTCCAGATGCCACTCTCTTGTTTTAATTTAAAATTTTTATTGTTTTGAGAATTTGAAATGTTAGCACTGTACTTCGATTATTTCCACACCTCACTTTCCCCTTCCAACTGCTCCCATGTTGCCATACTCCCTTTCAAATTCATGATCTCTTATTTATTATTTTTGCACATATGCATAATATATATATATACTATATAACTATATAACTATATAACTATATAACTATATAACTATATATATATATATATAACTATAT
>VZQC01001823.1:92104-103768 GCA_009823505.1 Rhizomys pruinosus | reverse complement strand
ACTCCAGCTCCAGGGGAATCCGAGACCCTCTTCTGACCTCCGCGGCATTGCACGACACGGGTGCACACACTTGCATGCAGACAGTACATTCATACACATACAGAAATAAATAAAAAAAAACAAAACAAAACAGGGGTCCTAACAAATGTTTGTGTACGATAACAGGATAAAAGTTCAACAGAGAAGTACATGTGTGAGGTCAAAAAGACTTTATTTCTTATATTCTACAGTAGAAATGCATAGATAATATCTAAAATTGTATAGGCAAGGAATAACAATAGAGTTGTTGTTTGAAAAAGGTAGTTGAAGAGCTATTCCAAAAGAGAAGGAAAATGGGAGTCAAAATTCAAGCAAGTAAGCAGATGTAGCTGCATATACCTGCAACCCCAATACTCAGGAACCTGAGACAGAAGACCGTGAAATTAAGATCAGACTGGACTGCATGGGGTGTGTGAGACTAGCCTAGGCTACATAGGGTGTGTGAGACTAGGCTAGGCTACATAGGGTGTGTGAGACTAGGCTAGGCTACATAGGATGTGTGAGACTAGCCTAGGCTACACAGTAAGATGCTGCCTAAAATAAATAACTAAATAAAAATAAATAATTATAATTTATAAGGAAAATAAGTCCAGGAAGGTGATAAGAATTCCAGAAATAAAATTGTAAAAATAGAGAAGAGAAAGTTATGCATACATACATACATAACCTATGAGTGCACAGGCTATAGGCAACTGCCAACTGAATAGGCAAAAGCCGACCTGAATGGTCGGCTTATACTAAAAGAACTGTTAGGTTTTGTTTTTTTTTCCCCAGAGAAGACTGAGAGACTAGGCCTAAGTGTTTAGAAAAGTAAGCCAAACAAATAAAACAGCCACTTATGAAACCTAAAGCCAAAAACGAGATAGTCATAAAAATCTGAATGTTTAATGTAAATGCCAGTAATCTGAACGTCTAAGCAGAACTTATAACGAAATGATTGCATGGTAGCATGTTCTACCAGAAAACAGAAGTGAGAGGCTGGAGAGATGGCTCAGCAGTGAAAACCACTGCCTGCTCTTATAGAGAACTTGGGTTGGGTTCCCAACACCCACATGATAGCTAATAATCATCTGTAACTCCAGTTCCAGGGGATCTGACAGCCTCTTCTGACCTCCACGAATATTGAATGACATGGATGCACTTATACACATTCAGGTAATTCACTCATACACATAAAAAATATATGTAAAGGGCTGGAGAGATGGCCTAGCGGTTAAGAGCGCCGACCGCTCTTGCAGAGGACCCGGGTTCGATCCCCAGCACCCACATGGCGGCTGAGAACCGTCTGAAACTCCAACTCCAGGAGAACTCCAGCTCCAGGGGAATCCGACGCCCACTTCTGACCTCCGCGGCATTGCACGACACGGGTGCACAGACCTGCATGCAGACAATACATTCGTACACATACAGAAATAAATAAAATTAATAAAAAAAAANATGGACCTCATAGTCCTCTACCCAAAACAGGTTCCACTCTAATACCATGAGAATACACTTTCTATCAGCACCCCACGGAACATCTCCAAAATAGGACCCACATACTGGGACACGAAAGGAAACTTACCACAAATCCACAAAAGATTGAAATAATTCATGCATTCTGTCAGACCACATGCATGCAAATATCAAGCTCAAACATCAACCACCAGGAAACCCCTTCCTGCCTAAAGACACAACACATGGAGCTAACAACACACCTTTGAATAATGAATTGGGTCAAGGAAGAGATAAAAGAAATAAAAACATTCCTGGTGGAACTGAATGACAATGGACATATCCACCAACAAAACTATGCTGGATACCTTAAATGCAGTCCTAAGAGGAAGTTTATAGCCCTGGTGGCTTACATTAGAAAAACAGAAAAGAACACAAGTGAAGATCTAACACTTGCAAGCTTAACATCAGCCTGTAGGGCAACAACAGATGAACCTTAAACAGCAAGCAGCAGGAAGATAATAACAAAACATCAGAGCAGAAATCATGAAATAGAAACCAAAGAAACAATAAAAAAAATCAATGAAGCCAAAAGTTGGTTTCTTTGAAAGAATAAACAAGATTAGACAGACCTCTAGCCCATTAACAAAAAAAGAAGAAGGAACAACTCCCCCAAATCATACAATCCATGATGAAAAGGGATATCACAACGAGACAGGACAAAGATCAACGTACAATATATGGGAATATTACAAGAACCTATATTCTACCACAGTTTGGAAACCTAGAGGAAAGAATCGGAGAATATCTGAAATCCTGGGAATCACAAAGCTCAGCAAGAAGGATCAAGCAGCTTAAACAGACCCACTAAATATGAGAAATAGAGGATGTAGTAAAGACCTCCCAACTAAAAAAGCCCAGGACCAAGACGGTTTCACAAGCAGAATTCTATAAAACATTTCAAAAAGACCCTACAACCATTATTACTGAAACTGTTTAGAAGTATACATTCCAGAGGGAATTCCCCAAATCCTTTCATGAACCCGCATTGCCTCTACGGTACCGAAAACTAGCAAAGATCAACTAAAACGGAGAATTATAGAACCCTCTCCCTCATGAACACATAGATGCCAAAATTCCTAAACAGGAGGATACTGGCAAATCGTATATACAGCACCCAATAGAAAAGTCATCCATCCATAACCAAGTTGGATTCATTACCAGAGATGCAGGGATGGTTTCTAACATACATAAATCAATAAACCATTCAAACACAATAACGGAATGAAAGGACAAACCACACATCATCTCATTGATGCTGAAAACAGACTCCTTGACAAAATCCCTCATCCCTTCATGCTAAGCCTAGAAGGAAGGATGGCTGGAGGGACTTGCCTCACTGGAGCATCAAGCCCAATAGTGACAGGGAAACCCACAAAGCCAAGAGTCCTAAATGGGGAAAAGGACTAGAAACAGGTCCCGTTAAAGGGCGGAACGTCCGGGCTAGGCTTGCTCCCCGCTACACCACGCCCTGTCAATATAGGTGCTGAAACACGGTGCTAGGCAATAAGGCAAGAAAGGAAACTATAAGGGAGTACATATTGGAAAAGAGGAAGGCACAACGAATCCTAGTTGCTGATGAATGAGTGTTCACTTAAGGGGTTATTGCTAAAAAAACTCCACACAGAAAACCGTCCTCTAAAATGTATTAACAGCCTGTTCAGGCAAAAGTGGAGGATGACAAAATTAACTACTAATAAAAAACAAGTGGCCTTTCTTATTACCACAAGAACAAGTACTGGAGATAAGAATTCAAAGGACCTTCCCACTTACAATAGCCTCAAAAAACAATAACCATACCTAGGAAACAAACCTACCAAAACAACAAAGAGCTCTTACAGCAAAAATTTTAAACCTTTAAGAAAGAAATTGAAAGAGACATCAAGAAGATGGAAAAAACCTCCCATGCGCAGGATTGGGCAAAATTAACATTGTAAAAATGTCCATTTTTACCGAAACTCTTGTATTAGATTTAATGCAAACAAAAAGCACAAATCACTCCCAAGAGTTTTTCTTCCACAGGCTTGGAAACAAACATTCTTAATTCATTTGGAAAACCACAAGACACCCGAATAGCCAAAACAACCCTGATGGAAAAGAGCTACACAGGTGGGTATCTATACCAACTTCAAAAACTATACTACAGGGTATAGTCATAAAAAACAGGCCTGTACTGGCACAAAAAACCAGACCTGTGTGACCAATGGAAAAAAACCGAAGATCGAAATTTAGCACATACAATTTCAAGCTATCTTATATTTGACAGAGGGGGCCAAGAAGCCACAATGGAGAAAGACAGCCTCTTCAGCAGTGTGTTTGCAAAAAATGGATCACCACTTGTGAGAGAATGACAATTAAACCCCTTTACCTCTCGCCCTGTACAAAATCAACTCCAGATGGATTCAAAGTACTCAGTGTGTGAAAACTCACAACCTCTGAAGGTGATAGAAGAAAACGTTGGCAGCAGACTACAAGACATAGGGTAGGAAAAAGACTTCCTAAATTCAGACGCAGCTGCACAAGAATTTTTTAAGGTTGACCAATTGACAAATGGACCTCATTAAACTCAACAGCTTCTGCTTACATCAAAAAGAAACAATCAAGAAAAAATAAGTGAAAAAACCCCAGAGTGGGAGGAAAACCTCACCGCAGATTACATCTGACAACCATTGATTTGCCAAGACTAATAAAACTACTCCGAAATACAAAGACAAAAGAAACAAATGACCCACTCAATACGATGGGCCAAAGAAGCTGAACAAGATTCACAGGTGAGGAATAGAGAGCGTTGAGAACACACTCTAAAAAAAAAAAAAAGCATCACACATAACAACAAAGGAAATCAATTCAAAACCACTTTAACGATATCTTTCTATCAAAAGAAAACTGGCTAGGATCAGAAGGAAAACAAATGATACCAAGTGCTGGAGATGTTGTGGGGAAAGGGGGAAACACTCATCCAATGCTGGTGTGGAATGTAAAACTGTACAGCACTACTTGAAAGCAGTGTGGAGAACCCTTGGAAGCTTGATGAACGTGACACTTATGCCGCCTATCGTTCCAACCATCCTGGGTATATACCCTCAGACTTACGCACACACAAGAGATACATGCCCACGGCCATGTTTTGCAGCTCTCTTCACATTAGAGAGCTGGAACCAACACCTAATTGCCCCTTCCCTTAATCTGATGAGTGTGATAGAGAAAATGATGTAATCTAAACACATGAGTGCTATGCAGCAAGTAAAGAAAGACGACATATCGAGCTTTCAGGAAATGCTGGACTAGAAGAATCATCTGAGTGAAGTAAACAAAAAAAAAAGTAAAAAAAAAAAAACAAAAAAAAAGAATGGACCCATCTGTTGGCTGCTAGTGCCAATACCCAGTTTCAAGTATTCTTGTGTAGGGCCCCCCCCTGAGCTTTTGTCCACAAGCAGTTCGGGCGTTAATGCATATTGGCAACAACAACAACACCACAAACAAAGAACAGGACTGCAACAAAGAACGACTGTGGAAAATGTGAACCTCTGCTTCAAAACAGTCAACTTCCTCATGGAGAATATTGAGAACACTAAGAGATAAAAGCATGTTTGGCAAATGCATGATGCTCGGCGGGGTGGGGGAATGGGTGGGGACACAGGTCTAGAAAAAAAAAAAAAAAAAAAAAAAAAAATTTATGTGAAAAAAAAAGAAAAACTAGTCAAGAGGGAAACTTTGAGGTATAGACCCACACCCTAGGGCATTTGGAGAACACAAATTAAGCTTGATAAATCTTTAAAAAAATACCCAGGCATGGTGGTGCACAAGTTTAGTCTTAGCACTTGGGAGGCAGAGGCAGGTGGATCTCTGTGAGTTCAAGGCGATCCTGGTCTACATAGCAAGTTTCAGGACAGCCGGAGCTACAGGGAGACCCTGTCTCAAAAAGACCAATAAACAAATAAATAAACAAATAAATAAATAAAGTGGGGCTTGGTGGCACAAGCCTTTAATCCCAGCACTTGGGAGGCAGAGGCAGGTGGATATTGGAGTTCAAGGCCAGCCTGGTCTACATAGTGAGTTCCAAGACAGCTGAGGTTACACGGAGACCCTGTCTCAAAAAGACCAAAAAAGGAAAGAAAAATAATAAAGGACATGGGTGTGTGTGTGGGGGGGGGGTGGGGTAGGCTCGGGGTGAAGATGGGGGAGGGGTCTGAGTACCATCAAAATGTATTTTATTAAATTCTCAAAGAAACAACTAAACATATATTTTTAAAATGGCGATGTGTCTTGCAAATGCGGCGTGTTCCCATGATGTGATGTGCCCTCTGCTGGTGGGAGCATTTTAGCTGATACTGCGTAGTAGGTAGAAGTGCTGGTTTGTCTGGATAATATAGGATAGTCCAGAAGTTAGAATGAAAGGATGTTGCTGGGCCTGGTGGTGCACGCCTTTAATCCTAGCACTTGGGAGCCAGAGGCAGACGGATCTTTGTGAGTTCAAGGCCATCCCTGTCTATAGAGTGAGCTCCAGGCCAGTGGGACCAAAGGGAGACCCTGTCTCGAGAACCCCCCCCAAAAATTCAATTACACATTTGTACCTTTGTACCGGCTACATAGCAAGTGGCCCAGTTACAGGTGGCTGGTAGCTGCCATATAGCCAGGGTCCTTAGTTGCCTGCAGAGCAGAGTTGTGGCAGCAATAACGCAATCAGTAAAAGTCTGCATTTGGAACAAGTAGACTGCTCTGTTCTGTGCCACTGTAGTTAGATTTATTTGGAGTGGTTCATTCAGTCCTAGGAAGCAGGGGATAAAGACAGATGGGGTGTGGTGGTGAATACTTTTTGTCAGCTTGACTGAATCAGAATGACCTTTTTTTTTTTTTTCTTTTTGAGACAAGGTATCCCTGTAGCCCCAGCTGTCCTGGAACTCACTCTGTAGACCAGGCCTTGAACTCACAAAGATCTGCCTGCCTCTGCCTCCCGAGTGCTAGGATTAAAGGTGTGTGCCACCACGCCTGGCATACTTTTGACTACATGACTATGTTGACTCACACCTGAAATCCTGGCATCCAGGAGGCTGAGGCAAGAGGCTCAGCTCAATTTCCAGAGGCTATAGAGTTAGACCTTGCTTACAAAACCCAAATCAAATCCAAACCCAGAGTCACCCTGGAACACACATCTGGGTTTGTTTTTGAGGGTGTTCCAGAAAGATATGAGGAGGAAGACCCTCCTGAATGTGGGCAGCACCAGTTGTGCACTGGAGACAGCAGAAAGGAAGCGGTGAGCTAAGCACCAGTGTTCACCAGCGTTTCTTTCTCTGCTGGCTGACTGTGGACGCACTCCTCCTTTCTTGCTGAGCATAGCAGTTAACAAGCTGAGCCGTGAAGATCCTAGGTAGGCAGGTGCGACCAAGCTTAGGCAGGAGGCGGCTGTCCATGTGCTGTCATCTGCAGCAGCTTGAGTGTGAGGCTAGGAAGTGGTGGGGAGTTGGTCCGTGGAAGGGGACTGAGGTTCACCCTCAAGTGCAGGATTAGGACTGACTTGTGCAAGCCGAGCACATTAGGAGAAGTCACTTGGGCTGTCATGGGAGTCAAGGAACTGCTGACTCCAAACGAAAAAGACCTTTGGAGACAGCCATGGTAGAAAATGTACAAGGCAAGGGTGGCGTTTTGAGCTGGATTACTCATAATCCATTTCAACTCCGATATCACAAATTTCATTCTATTATTATTATTATTATTATTATTATTATTATTATTATTTGGTGTTTTTGAGACAGAGTCTCCCTGTGGCCCCAGCTGTCCTGGAACTCATTATGTAGACCAGGCTGGCCTTGAACTCACAGAGATACGCCTGCCTCTACCTCCCAAATGTTTGGATTACAGGCGTGAGCCACTACGACCGGCTTCTTTTTTAAGGACCATTCAAGATTCTTGTTTTTGTGTAGGTGGCAAAACAAATTTCATGAAGTAGAAGGGACTTCAGTGATTATCTGGACCTTGCTGTTTTCTAGATGAGAAAATAGGGACCCTAAGAGGTCAGTCAGAGCTGGGCATGGTAGTGCATGCCTTTAATCCCAGCACTCAGGAGGTAGAAGTAGGTGCATCTCTGGGTTTAATGCCATCCTGATCTACATAGTGAGATCCAGGCCAGCTGGGGATACAGGGGGACCCTGTCTCAAAAAGACCCCCAAAAGAAAAAAGGTCACCTTGGTGTTTTGCCTTAGAGAGGTGCTTGGGGAAGTGGGGCACTCGTTTAGTGACTCAGCGTGTCCTCTCCAGGGGAACATGGCCTTATTAGAAGGGAGCTTCTTTTTTTTTTATTAATTTTATTTATTTCTGTATGTGTATGAATGTACTGTCTGCATGCAAGTTTGTGCACCCATGTCATGCAATGCTGCGGAGGTCAGAAGAGGGTCTCGGATTCCCCTGGAACTGGAGTTCTCCTGGAATTGGAGCTTCAGACGGTTCTCGGCCGCCATGTGGGTGCTGGGGATCAAACCCGGGTCCTCTGCAAGAGCTGTTGGTGCTCTTAACCGCTAGGCCATCTCTCCAGCCCCAAGAAGGGAGCTTTTAAAGGTGACAGTGTAGGGAGCAGACTGTCTAGTTCTCCCTTAGAATAAACATGGTAAGCCAGTAATCCCAGTACTTGGGAAGTGGAGGCAGAAAGATCAGGAATGCAAGGCCAGCCCTAGCTACACAGTAAATTCTATGCCAGCTTGGGTTATATGAGACCCCCCCACCTCTCTCTATATATACATCAGTATTATGTATCTATACCTAGTGTGTTTACCAAAATGTCAAAGCTGGGATACTGCAGTTGAAACTGGTGCGTGGGTGCCATCTACAGGATTTGTAAAAGAAACTCAGTTTTTCCCTTTTTTGTTTGAGACAGATTCTCCTGAGTCCTCAGCTGTCCTGGACTCTCTATGTAGTCGAGTCTGGTCTCAATCTAACAGAGATCAGCCTGCCTCTGCCTCCTGAGTGCTGAGACTTAAAGGTGTGCACCATCACATACAACTTAGTTTTGTCTTTTATACTTGTTTTTCTACTCAAGGCTGTGCATTCTCTTGAGGTCATCTGAAAATGTGCTATTATCAATATCCAAAAGTGACGGCAATTACTTGATTTTGTTGTGGGAAAGCAACTCCTGTGGGAAGATGGAGGAGGCATTGTGATTTTGGGAGAGGAGGTTAGGACTATCTTAACGAAAATTCCTCTTTCCTTCTGGAAAGGTGCATGACTGACCAAGCTTTAGTCTTTCAGATCCATACCCCGCCCCGGTCCCCTGACCCCTGAAACATTGTCTTTCCAGTGCTCAAGTTTGATGCGGGCCTGTTGGTCTACATAGTGAGACTCTGTCTCTTAAAAACAAACAGGAAGAAAGAAAAGGAGAGGGAGAGAGGGAGAGAAACAGGAAAGAAGGAGGAGAAGGAAGGGGAGAAATAAAGGCAGAAAGAAAGAAAGAAGGAAAGAAAGAAAGAAAGAAAGAAAGAAAGAAAGAAAACACTGTCCTTTAATGAAATAAAATTACTCAGAATACTACATTTGAGGGAGGCAGAACAGAGTAAGGAGAACGCACCCCCTCTCCCTCCCGTCCATTCTGACAGGGTCTCTTGAGTAGGCCAGGTTGGTCTGGAGCAGCAATCTTCCTGAACATTGGTATTGCAGGCTCCAACCTGTCCCCTCCCCCTCCCCATGGCTGTTCCAATGGGTGGCTTGTTGGCAGGGTGCCTAAAAGGGCACCCAAAACTCCAACGATTTATCATGGCAACCTCACTCCATCTCCCACGTTTATACAGAACATCTTTGGATTTCTTTGGGTCTCCACGGGCATGGCTACTTCCTGCTCTGCTAATATATATATATATATATATATTATATATTATATATATATTTTTTTCCTTCCAAGACTTTGCTATTCTGGCTATCTGTATCAGAGCGCCCTCTGCTGGAAAGATCTAGAAATAACTATCCCGATTTGATGTCCCCGGCCTCTGCTAACCGGAAGGCGGGGTAGGCAGGAGGGTCCTGGATTTTGATGACAACTCCCCAAGGGGGTGCGAGTGGGCATTCCGTCTTCCTCCCCACTTTCCTTCCTCACTCTCTCCCCGTGAAACGGGTATTTCTGGTCTTGGGTGGCTCTGTGCCTGGGAGAAAGTTTCAGCTCTATCAAGGCGCTCAGAGCATCTGGCAGGCGGGGTTGATCTACCTGAAGTGGCACCCGCGGACCCCAAGCTGCTTCACATCAAGATGGAATTATTAAGATCGCGGCTGCAGCCCAGCATCACTGAAGCCCCGCCACTTTGGAAGCAGGAGGAGTCCCCCCCCCCCAATTTTATCAGCAGCCTGCAAGAGGAGGAAGGAGCGATCAGATAAGACAGCTGGGGAGAAACCCCCGAAGGTCATTCGGGGTGACAAGGCCCAAGAAACATGAGCTCAGGGCGTCCTTGTTAGCCAGAGCCTCTAGCCGCGCGCAGCTTCTGGGCGGAGAATTAAACCTGAAGATCAGCTCACATGTCTCCTTTTGAGCTGTTGAAAACACAAAGATCAAATCTGCCAGGGACCAGGGTCGGCTGTTTGGAGTTGGTCCTTGGTTACAGGCTGGGACAGACAAGGGGAAAATGAAGAAGACTGGCGGCTTAGGACAGATACCAGTGAAGCCAGTGAAACCAGTGATGCGTTTCCACTTTTTTGGTTATTTTATTTTATTTTATTTTATTTTTATTTTATTTTTTGTTTGTGTGTATTTGTTATTTTTTAATTTTTATTTTATTATTTTATTTTTTGTTTATGTGTGTGATTTTGTTGTTGTTTCTTGAGACAAGGTTTCACATAGCCCAGGCTGGCCTCAAGCTTTCAAGAGCTGGTATTGCAGATGTGTGTCACTACTGGGTTTATGCAGTGCTGGGGACAGAACGTAGTACCAGAACGTAGTACTTAATATGTACTTGGCAGTCAGGCAAGCAGTCTACCAACTGAGCTACACCCCTCACCAATTCTTTTGACAAGGTGTCTTGTGGCTCGGGCTAGCCTTGAATTCCCAGCTCCTACCTGTGCCTCCTGAGGGATTGCCTGCAGGTCACCATGTTCCACTTCTGCTGTCTTGTAGAGAACCACATGTCATGTGGTGACAAATATTCCCAACAGCATTTTTGCAATAAATATGAACATCCCAGGCTTCTTTCTTTAATATTGCCCCATGTTTGGACCCAAGTCAAGTGACTAAAGCATAATTCACTAGAATGTTTGAGGGAAGGACTGTGTTTGGTGTATAAGAAGAATGTGGGGGCCTGGAGAGATGGCCTAGCGGTTAAGAGCTCCGATTGCTCTTGCAAAGGACCCTGGTTCGATTCCCAGCACCCACATGGCTGCTAAGAACCATCTATAACTCCAGTTCCAGGGGAATCCGACACCCTCTTCTGACCTCCGCACGACACGGGTGCACAAACCTACATGCAGACAGTACACTCATACACAAAAAATAATAAATAAAAAAATTAAGAAGAATGTGATCCAAACATACCCAGGGAGGAATATTCTGGCAAAGTGGAACATCACAGGGCATTTGCCAGAGCACATTTTCTTCCATGGTAAATTTTCCAAGCTGGTTGAAGATACCATTTTTAGCAAGGGATTACCCTCTGTCCAAATGATCATTTAAAATTTCTTTCTTGGGCTGGAGAGATGGCCTAGCGGTTAAGAGCACCGACTGCTCTTGCAGAGGACCCGGATTCGATCCCCAGCACCCACATGGTGGCTGAAAACCGTCTGTAACTCCAATTCCAGAAGAACTAGGGAATCTGACACCCTCTTCTGACCTCTGTGGCATTGCACAACATGGGTGCACAGACCTACATGCAGACAGTACTTTCAAATAAATAAATAAATAAATAAATAAAAATTAAAAAAAAATTTCTTTCTTTCTTTCTTTTTTTTTTTTTTTTTTTTTTGGCTTTTTGAGACAGGGTCTCCTGTAGCGCCCTGCTGTTCGCTGGAACTCACATCTGTAGACCAGGTGGCCTTGAAAACTCACAGAGATCCTGCCTGCCTCATGGCCTTCCCCGAGTTGCTTAGGATTAAAATCCTTTCTTTTTTTTTTACATCTTTTTTTTTTTTTTTTTTTTTTAATTTTTTAATTTATTTTTGAATGGGTAT
>VZQC01001823.1:67957-84897 GCA_009823505.1 Rhizomys pruinosus | reverse complement strand
CTTTCTTTCTTTCTTTCTTTCTTTCTTTCTTTCTTTCTTTCTTTCTTTCTTTCTTTCTTTCTTTCTTTCTTTCTTTCTTTCTTTCTTTTTTTCCATAGCTGGCCTGGAACTCTCTATGTAGACCAGGCTGGCCTTGAACTCACAGAGCTCTGCCTGCCTCTGCTTCCCAAGTGCTGAGACTAAAGGCATGCACCACCACACCTGGCTGCTCTATAATATCTTAATAATGGATTATATTTTGCTCATATAATTGTCAAATTAAAAAAAATTTTATTTATTTACTTATTTTTTATGTATATGAGTGTACTGTCTGCATGTAGGTTGGTGCACCTATGTCGTGCAGTGCCTTGGAGGTCAGAAGAGGGCATTGGATTCTCCTGGAACTGGAGTTAAAGATGGTTCTTAGCCACCACGTGGGTGCTGGGAATCAAACCCAGGTCCTCTGCAAGAGCAGTCAGTGCTCTTCACTACTGAGCCATCTCTCCAGCCCTGATAATTGTCAAAATTTTAAGCAGTTATGTCTGCTGCTGGCCAAAGTTTGACAATGTGAGCAGTCATACAGTGATGTTGATCATTTGTAAATCTGTGCCAGAGTTGGCTGATTTCTGCTCAGACATGGGCAGGGGGCGACTGGCTGATGTCCTTGCTTGTACAGTCTGATACTGGTCCACACGGGCCATTGTCCTATAGTAAGCTGCCATATTTGGGGTTGTTTTTATGACACAGTGGAGATCCGCATAGAGAAGAGAAGCATACAAGGACTTCAAAAAATATTTATTTGTTTAGTTATGTGTATGTGTGTGTTGTTGAGTATCTGTATTGCAGCACATGCATGATGGCGCCCACAGAGGCCAGAACAGGATGTCAGATTAGGCAGAACTGGCATTATGGGTTCCAATTAGTTGTGATCTGTCAGATGTGGGTGCTGGGAGCCAAACCCTGGACCTCCACAAAAGCCGAAAGTGCTCTGAACCACTGAACTATGTCTCTAGCCCCAGATTTTTTTGTTTAGTTTTTTGAGACAAGGTCTCACTATGTAGTCCAGGCTGGCCTCCAATTTTTGTCTTTTCTCAGCCTCCTGAGTGCTGAGATTATACAAGTATGTCCTGGTGCTTGACTACATTGTAGTCTTTTTAAAAAATGGCTAGACATGGTGGCACAGGCCTTTAATCCTAGCACTTGGGAGGCAGAGGTAAGCAGATCTTTGTGAGTTCAAGGCCAGCCTGGTCTACATAGCGAGTTCCAGACAGCTGGGCCTACAGGAAGACCCTTTCTCAAAAAGACCAGATAAAAATAAATAAATAAATAAATAAATAGGCTGGAGAGAGGGCTCAGTGCTTAAGAGCACTGACTGCTCTTGCAAAGGACCTTAGCATCTATGTGGCAGTCAACAACTGTCCATAAATCCAGTTCCAGAATATCCAATGGCCTCTTCTGACCTCCTTGGGCATTATAGTATATGGGTGCACTTACTTACATGCAAGCAATATACTCATACACATAAAATAAAAATAAGTGAAATATTAAAAAATAATTCAAACAGCTTAAAGCCTATCTTGAGGTGGCCATGCATCGAACTACTACTTACTTTTATGTTTCCTTCTTGGAAATAGCACTGAAGATGAGACTGTATTGAAGATGGAGACGGTATTTAATCAGCTAAAGGGAATGCTTGTGCTAAATTGCCAGGAGCCAAAGCTGTCAGACATACATGCTGCAGAAAATTATTAGCTTGCTTATCTCAGAAATTTACGAGCGCAGCTTACTTACCTCAGGACTTTACAAGCGCAGTTTACTTACCTCAGGAATTTATGAGTGCAGCTTGCTTATCTCAGGAATTTACGAGAGCACCTGGCACTTTTCTAGATGCACCCTCTCCCTGAACTGTGCCGACCCCCTCTCCCGCCACAAACTTCCCACCGGCTTGCCTTTATAAACCCAGCACCTAATAAAAACAACGGGACCTTGATCAGAATATAGACTTGGTCTCCTCCTTGTGTCTGGTTTGTCTCTCATTCAGGTAACTTTCTCCCCAGACCCTAGTTGAAAACCCCGAGGGTCGGGGCAAACATTCAATTATTTGCCACATTTAAAGGAATAAACATTAAGAAAAGGATTTAAGGTGCTGGAGAGATGGCCTAGCGGTTAAGAGCACCGACCACTCTTACAGAGGACCGGGGTTCGACCCCCAGCACCCACATGGCGGCCCAGAGCCGTCTGAAACTCCAATTCCAGGAGAACTCCAGTTCCAGGGGAATCCGACACCCTCTTCTGACCTCCGTGGCATTGCATGACACGGGTGCACAGACTTGCATGCAGACAGTACATGCATACACATACAGAAATAAATAAAATTAAAAAAAAAATTTAAAAAAAGAAAAGGATTTAAGATATAGGCTTTTTCCCTCAGAAATGTAAACATTTACTTCACACAACAGTCCTCTCAATTGAAGTATCACCATATAGAAGACATTAATTGAGGATAACATTAATTCTCACTTTCATATAAAAAAGTTCTGCCAAAACACCCACTAGAATCACATCCCATGGGGCAAGAGGAATAGTTAATGGCAGAGCTCTGGCTGTTTCCCAGCTCTAGACAGGTAAGAAAAATGATGTGCCATAATTACTGCTTATTTCATGATAAGTGAGGCCTTACTTAGACAGTACCTGAGGGTTATGGATTCCTGCCTGTGTGCTAGGTTGCTTGTTCATCTGATTCTCAAGGGACTAGCACGTAACGGTTTTTTTCAGTAAGCAAGGTGAGTGAATGGAAGCACAGTGTTTCTTTTTATGTGTATGAATGCTCACAGATGGCAGAAGAAGGAATTGGATCCCCCAGAACTGGAGTTAAAGATGGTTGTTAGCTGCCAGGTAGGTGCTGGGAACCCAGGTCCTCTGCAAGAGCAGCCAGTGCTTCTCTCCCCGGTTATCTTCTTTCATAACATAACCATATTTTTGAAGACGTTCTGGCTAGGTAGCCTAGGCTGGCTTTAAAAAATAGCCAGTCCTTTGGCTACAAAGCCTATTCCTGAAATCTATATACAATACATCAACATACCACAACAAGACCATATAAAAAGCAAGGATAGAAAGTGATGAATAAGCCCAGTCCATCTCATATTCCGGTGAGTGGGAGTGCGTAGCTGGTATGTGCGTTATCCTTGGCAGAATAAAGTTTTTCACTGCATGATGATTAATATTTGTTCTATTTTTTTAGAGTGATCATACCAAAGTTGTATAATAGCGTGTTGTTTTTCAGGATGCACATGTTTAACACCATGACTCATTCGTAGGCCTTACAAGTTGGTTGGGTGAAGTTGGTGTTGCTGGGCATGCGATCAGTATTGGGAATTGATCTTCTATATTCATAGCCTCTTATATTTTGCGCTCAGGACGTTCATTACTTCCAGGCTCAGCGCATCGAAGGTCGTGATCGACATACGTATGTTTTTTTTTTTTATTATTTTTATCCATCTGATTTTTTAGATCATTTTGAGGGGACTGGATACTCCAGTTTACATGGAACCAGCTTTGGCTTGTAGGAGGCTCTCTCCTGATACATCCCTAGAACCCATCCTCTGCATTGTGTATCCACCCAACTACAGTCGCGTACCGAGTGTACTGTCTTCTCTACCTAGAATGCTCCTCGCGTGATGTGCCTGGATTAAAGGCAGACAGTAAATTCGCAATGTTGCACCACCTCACGCCAAGGCTATTATATTTTTAATTTAAGTGTTATTTTTTGATGCTGCATTAAATGTACTGTCTATGACACCGTCGCAATTAGAGACTCCAAGTAGCCGCGGAGAGATCAAACGAGGGGTCAGATTGTCACTTCTTTATGGTAACTGGCAAATTAGTTTCTCTGAATTGGATTACAGGACGATTCTTCAGCCGCCAATTTATGGGTGGATCGGTGGTGTCGAAATCGAAACCCCGAGTGCCTCTGGCGAAGACAGAATTGCGCTCTTAAACACTAGGCAGATAGGCCAGATCCTTCTCACCAGCTCCCAGCACTAGGAATATAGTTTTCTGACGTGCAATCCATTTAAACCTGCAAAGTTACGACTGATGCGTTGTTTATTTCTTTCATATAGCAAATTTAACCTAGGCATTAGAGACTCCATTGTGTTAGACTGTAGTGTGTTACAAAATATATTCCTCTTGTGCACACTCGTCATTATTGAACGAGGTTGCACGTGGATTGGCTCTACAGGGCTCCTTTGCTATTGTGAAGAGAGACTGCAATAAACATGGGTCTAAAGGCGATGAGTTTATGCTCATGCAATAGAGATACTGGAGTTTGATGTGGACCCTGATGACGGGTAGTGGTTGAATGGCTCTGGAGTCAGGTCTGCTAGTATGAAGGAAACGCTTCAGTCTTGCTAAACATTAATGACCGAGATCAGCGAACACCACGTGGCCGCCTGTTAAATGTAGGTGAATAGGGGACAACACCGATGCTGTTGCAGGACCTGGTGGCAGGGTTCGGAACGCACCTTCAAGCTGCAGAATTAATACTCCAGCTCTGGGGGCTACTTTCCCATGAGCGAAACGCCTAGTTAATGGAGCTCTGGTTAACTTCCAACTAGGCCTTTGAGCCGTGGACCCACGGGACATGATGTGTCCACTCTGGCTGCTTGACTTCCCACCTGCCCAGAGCTGGGACAAGGAATTTCACTTAACAACACTGGCTACCCAGGTCGGTGGTCCACAAAGGATACTTTTTCCGAGGCCCCCACTGGACACCCATCATCCTGCGTAGACGTAAACTCAGGCCTACCTTAGCCCTGTAATGCAACCCCAATAGATGAAAATATTCGCCGCCGGCATTGGTGGCATGGCCTTTAACCCTAGCACTATGGATGCAGAGGCAGGTGGATCTTCTGTGAGTTCAAGGCCAGCTGGGTTCTACAGAGTGAGTTCCAGGCCAGCTGGTTACAGGGGAGACCTGTGTCAAAAGACAAAAAATATAAAAATCGGCTGGGACTCTGTGATGGTGTTAATATTGGAATTTCGATTACTGTTGCACTGGCTTTTTATAAACCAAATGAGTAGGGCAGTTCCCAGGACCGTTCATGAGTCCCCACAACTTCCGCACTACTGGCCATACCTTGCTCACCCAGCATTGCCACACTTAAGACCATGCTGGCTTGCTTCCTCCTCTGGGGTGGAGCCAGATTCTTGGCCATGTCGGTGCTAGCTCGGAATCCAGCTCACGATTCAAGCTGGATTTCCCACCAAGCGTGGCAAGTTCATTCCGAGTCTTTCCAAGGGTTCTCCACACTGCTTTCCATAGTGGGCTGTAACAAGTTTTACATCCCACCAGCAGGTGGAGTGTTCCACCTTATCCCCCAAACCTCTTCCAGCACTTTATAACATTGTGTTTTCCTTGTCCTAGCCAGTTTATGTGAGTGAGATGATATCTAAGTGGTATTTTAATTTTGCATTTCCTTATTAATTATTATAGTGATGTTGAAACCTTTTAAAGATGTTTCTCAGCCATCTCTAATCCTCACTTGTGAATAGTCTCTGTTCAGCTCTTCTGACTTCATCTGTTGACTGGGTCATTTGTTTTTCTTCTTCTTTGTTTTATTGCAGTGTATTATATTATTCTGGAAATCATGCATTGTCAGTGCGATCTGCAGTGAACGGTTTCCTCCCATTCTGTGGGCTTTTCTCTTAACTTCCTTGATTGTTTCTTTGAAGTGCTACAGAAGCTTTTTGAGTTTAATGAGGTCCCATTTGTCATAATTGTCGCACCTTATTCTTGTGCAGCTGCTGTCTGATTTAGGAGTCTTTTCTATCGCCTTATGTCTTTTTTAAGTTTCTGCTTTTGCCAAAACTTTTTTTCTTTATCCACCTTCAGAGTTATGTGGGGTTTCACTATTGATCTTTAATCACCTGGACGTTGGACTTTGTATCCAGGTGCGAAGATAGGGGTTTAATTTCATTCTTCACAAGAAATATCCAGTAGTAACACCCACTTACTTGATGATGCTATCTTTCCATCTATTGTGGCTTCTTGGTCCCCTTGTCCAGGAGGTGGGTGAAAAATTGGTTGTATGTGCTAAGTTTGGATCTTTCAGTATTTGTTCCCATAGGTCAACAGGTCTTTTTTGTGCAGTACCAAAGCTGTTTTTATGACTATAAGCCCATAGTAGTAATGTTTGAAGTCTGGATATAGTGATCCCCCATATTGCTACTTTTATGATTTAGAGGCTGTTTTGGCTTGCTTTGGGTTCTTTTGCTTTTCCAAAATGAAATTAAGGACTTTTTTATTTCCCAAGCGTGTGAAGAAGCTGTTGGGGATTGTTAATTGGTATTAATAATATATCTTTACAAAGTGTTTGGAGAAAAAAAATGGACATTTTTTACTATATTCAATTTTCCAACGCCATGAGCATGGGGAGGTTTTTCCTCTTCTGATTGTCTTCTTCAATTCCTTCTTCCAGGGTTTAAAAGTTTTTGTGAGAGATCTTTTGGTGTCTTTGTAGGTTGTTCCTAGGATATTTTATTTTTTTGAGGCTATTGTTGAGTGGGAATGTCTCTCTAATTCCTTCAAGTTGCTATTGTTGGTGTAAAAAGAATGGCTATGATTTTTTCTAGGGTTAATTTTGGTATCCTGCCACATTTATGAAACTCTTAATTGTTTCTAGAGTTTTCTGATGGAGTTGGATGTTAAGCATCCCTTAGTAAACAATCATTTCATCAGCAAAAAGGGATAAGCTTGATTTCTCTCTTTTCCAATTAATCTCCTTTAATATTCCTTTTCTTTTGCCTATATTGCCCTATACAAGTTGATGTTCAACATATTTGAAGAAGGATTGGGACAGGGGAGTCTGCTAGAAGTTCCTACTTAAGGGGAATGCTTCTGTTGTTTCCCCATTAGGATGATATTAAGCCAGTCCTCTTACTTGCTCGACCTGGACGCCATACAAATCTAGCCCTTGATATGTCTTTTTTTTACTTTATTACTTTTTTTTTTTGGTTTTTCGAGACAGCGGTTCTTCTCCCTGCTAGTCCCAGCTGTCCTGGAACTCACTCTGTAGACCAGGCTGGGCTTGAACCTCACAAAGATCCTNATTTAAGAAAAGATTTTAAGGTCGCTGGGGAGAGATGGCCTAAGCGGTTAAGAGCACCGACCACTCTTACAGAGGACCGGGTTCGACCCCCAGCACCCACATGGCGGTCCAGGCAGCCGTTCTGAAACTTCCAAATTTCCAGGAGAACTCCAGTTCCAGGGATCCGACACCCTCTATCTGACGCTCCGTGGAAGCATGATCGACGGCACACGCTGCACAGACTTGCATGCAGACAGTACATGCAGTACACATACCAGAAAATAAATAAAATTTAAAAAAAAAATTTAAAAAAAAAAAGGATTTAGATAATGAGGCATATTTTCCCTCAGAAATGTAAACATTTACTTCACACAACAGTCCTCTCAATTGAAGTATCACCATATAGAAGACATTAATTGAGGATAACATTAATTCTCACTTTCATATAAAAAAGTTCTGCCAAAACACCCACTAGAATCACATCCCATGGGGCAAGAGGAATAGTTAATGGCAGAGCTCTGGCTGTTTCCCAGCTCTAGACAGGTAAGAAAAATGATGTGCCATAATTACTGCTTATTTCATGATAAGTGAGGCCTTACTTAGACAGTACCTGAGGGTTATGGATTCCTGCCTGTGTGCTAGGTTGCTTGTTCATCTGTTCTCAAGGGACTAGCACGTAACGGTTTTTTTCAGTAAGCAAGGTGAGTGAATGGAAGACAGTGTTTCTTTTTTATGTGTATGAATGCTCACAGATGGCAGAAGAAGGAATTGGATTCCCCCAGAACTGGAAGTTAAAGATGGTTGTTAGGCTCCAGGTAGGTTGCTGGGAACCCAGGTCCTCTGCAAGAGCAGCCAGTGCTCTCTCTCCCCTCCCCTTCTCCTCTCCTCCCCTGCCCACCATACTCCCCCCCCTCCCCATCCTCTCTCCTGCCCTCCTTCCCTTCTCTTGTTCCTCTCTCCTTCCTTCCTTCCTCTCTTCCTTCCTTCCTCTTCCTTCCTTCCTTTCCTTTCTTATTATTCTTCTTTCTTCTTTCTTTTTTCTTTCTTCTCTTTTTTCTTTCTTTCTTTCTTCTTTCGATAAGGTTCACTTATTAGTCTAAGTTACCCTCAAATTCATGACAATCTTCTTGCCGAGATTGCATGTATGAGCTTCATACCCAGCTAATTATTATGTTAAATTGTCATCTTAAATTATATTCATCCATCACACCATGTGCATATGTGTGTGAGTACATAGAGTTGTCCCTCCGATGTACTCACAGGGTTGGTTTGAGGACCTTCCTGCAGATGCTGAATACTGAAGATGCTTGTCTCAACTGATATGATGTAACACTGCACATGACCTATGTACCTCTTCCTACATACTTTAAACCATCTCTAAATTACTTAAATTACCTAATGGAATGAAAAAAAAAAGTTGCTGAGCCAGGTATGGTGGTGTACATCTTAATCCTAGCACTGGATGGCAGAGGCAGTGAAGAAGATCTCTGTGAGTCTCAAGGCCAGCCTGGTTCTCATAGCGTAGTGCTTAGCCAGCTGGGGCTATAGGAGACTCTGTCTCAAAAAAAAGAAAAAATTAAAGGTATTGTAATATATTGTTTAGGAAAGAGACAGGAAATTTTCTGTACAACTTCAGTTCACACAAACTTTTTGCCCCCAAATGCTTTCAATGAGCAGTGGAAACTGTGGAGGATATACAGAGGGCAGTTTCAGTCTCTCTCTCTCTCGCTCTCTCTCTCTCTCTCTCTCTCTCTCCTCCCTCGCTCCCTCCATATATGTTTTGGAGTGCTGTCTATGTTAAATGTCTTAGAACTAGAGCTAACTCAAGACTGGGATGGTCACAGGAGGTTGAAGGAAGGAAGTGAGGTTTGGAATGAGCCTTCTTGAAGGACGGGAAGTGGAGTACCTTATAGGAGTGAGAAGGAGGTAGGAAAAGGAAGTGGGAGGTGAGGACTGGGCGCAAGCAACACTTCAAGGAGTGAGAAGAGACAGAGAGGAAGAGGTGGGCCAGGGAGGGACTGAGGAACTAGTTTGCTCCTTTATTTGCACACACACACACAGAACACCACGACACACACTCAGCATTTTCGATATTGTTCAATAAGAGTAATATAACAGAGTTAGCAGCAGTGTGTTGTCACTAATTATAGACTGAACAGCTCTTCTTTGTTTGGATTTTTTTTTTGTTTCTTTTTTAAAATATCTTGCTTTATTTTATTTTATTGTGTATGCACTATGTATCTGCTGTCAAGTGCACCCATGATCATGCACATGCCACAGAGGACAGAGGAGGGTGTCAGAACCCTAGAACTGGAGTTAATGCATTGGTTGTTAGCCCCCTGTAGTTGCTGAGATTTGAACTCCGCGTCTTCTGTAAAATAGGCCAGTCTTGGATACAAAGGCCTTGATTCAAGACAAACAAACAAGAAAAAAAAAAAAAAAAAAAAGAAGAAAAGAAAAAAAGATAGCCAGTCTCTGTTGTGTTTGTGTCTTGATGTGTGTGGTGGTTGTATTGTGTGTTGGAATAAAATTTTTTTTTTAAATTTTATGTTGTTGATATTTTTTTAAGGGATTCTACAATATAAGAGCACAATTGTTTTCAGATCACATTAACATGCTCATTTTGCCGTTAACAATTGGTATTTGGTGCTTAGCATGCACAGATGAGGGATATTACATCATCTTGTTTTTCATGGGACTGTGTTACTTCATCAGCATGATATATTTATTTTTTAGTTTTTATCCTTTTTTTGGTATTTTTGAGGACCAGGGTCTCCTTACCAGCGTTGTGAATAGTTACCAGCTGGCTTGGAAGCTCAGCTTGTAGACAGGGCATGGCTCTTGATTCCACAGAGCTCCATCTGCTTCCGTCTGGGATTTAAAGGCGTTGCACCACCACGCCCAGCTATTTTTTTAATTTAAGTTTATTTTTTGTATAGTGCATAAATGTACTGTCTTGACACCGTCGCATTAGTGCAATGCCGCGGAGAGATTCAAGGAGAGGGGGTCAGATGTCACTTCTTATGGTAACTGGCAAAGTTCTCTGGAATTGGATTACAGGAACGATTCTCAGCCGCCATTTAGGTGGATCGTGTGGAAATCGAACCCCGAGTGCCTCTGGCGAAGAGCAGAATTGGGCGCTCTTACACTGGCATAGGCCGATCCTTCTCCAGCCCCAGCACTGAATATTTTCTGACTCATCCATTTACCTGCAAAGTTACGAGTTGTTTGATTTCATTCTTACAAATTTACCACGCATCTAGAGACTCCATGTGTTAGACTGTAGTGTTACAACAATATATTCCTTCTGATCACCACTCGTAGTATTGAGGTTGCACGATGGGTTTGGTCTACAGGCTCCTTGCTATTGTGAGAAGATGCATAACATGCTAAAGCTGGTATATATAAATACGAGGATTGGCCCTGAGCGGATGTGATGGCTCTGGGCATCGTAATGAAGGAAGTCTTTG
This sequence comes from Rhizomys pruinosus, assembly GCA_009823505.1. Lineage (NCBI taxonomy): Eukaryota > Metazoa > Chordata > Mammalia > Rodentia > Spalacidae > Rhizomys > Rhizomys pruinosus. The sequence continues at coordinate 74,360 of VZQC01001823.1, read as the reverse complement.
CGGGTAAACATTGCCCAGGAGTGGTTACTGCTGGTCAGTGGTTGAAGTTCTTCTATCCGACGTCAGGACACCGCCTTAATGTAGGGAAACGGGGACACACCGATGCTTTTGCAGGACCTGTGCGGCGGAACCACCCTCAGCGCAGATAGAACTCCAGTCTGGGCTATTTCCCATCAGCGCAAGCCTTATGAGCTGGTTAATTCCAACTAGGCTCTTAGCCTGGACCACTACTGAGCATTGTGTTCCACTCGGCTGTGAACTTGCCACCTGCCCAGAGCTGGGGACCAACGGAATTTCACTATACAACACTGGCTACCCAGGCGGTGGTCCACAATAGGATACTTATTTCCAAGCCCCATGGCCCAAGCATGCCTGCCGTAACCGTAAACTAGGCCTACCATTAGCCTGGTATTGCAACCCAATAATGAAAATATTCGCCGCGGCATGGTGGCAATGGCCTTTAACCTGTCTAGCACTAGTGGAGCAGAGGCAGGTGGATCTGTATTGTGAGTTCAGGCCAGCTGGGCTACAGAGTTGAGTTTCCAGCCGCTGGTTACAGGGAAGACCTGTGTCCAAAAGACATAAATATACAAAAAATCGGTGGGACTCTGTGATGGTGTTAATATTGGAATTCGTTACTTTCACTGGCTTTTTATAAACCAAAGGTGCGACAAAGTTCCCAGGACCAGTCATGAGTCCCCACAACTCCGCAACTACTGGCCATACCTTGCTCCACCCAGCATTGCCACACTTAGACCATGCTGGCTTGCTTCTCCCTTGGGTGGAGCCAGATCTTGGCCATGCTGGTGCTTCAGCTGGTAAATCCAGCTCACGATTCAAGCTGGATTTCCCACCAAGGTGGCAAGTTCATTCCGAGTATTCCAAGGGTTCTCCACACTGCTGTTCCATGTGGCTGTAACAAGTTTACATCCCTACCAGCAGGTGAGTGTTCCACCTTTCCCCCAAACCTCTTCCAGCACTTGTATCATTTTGTTTTCTTGTCCTAGCCAGTTCTTTGGAGTGAGATGATATCTTAAGTGGTTTTAATTCTTGCATTTCCCTTAATAATAGTGATGTTGAAACCTTTTAAAGATAGTTTCTCACCATCTGTCTAATTCACTCACTTGTGAATAGTCTCTGTTCAGCTCTTCTGCTTCATCTGTTGACTGGGTCATTTGTTTCTTACTTTCTTTGGTTTTATTGCAGTAGTTTATTATATTCTGGAAATCATGCATTTTGTCAGTGCATGTATCTGCTGTGAACGGTTTCTCCCATTCTGTGGGCTTTCTCTTCACTTCCTTGATTGTTATCTTTGAGTGAATTACAGAAGCTTTTTGAGTTTAATGAGGTCCCATTTAGTCATAATTGTCGACCTTATTCTTGTGCAGCTGCGTCTGATTTAGGGAGCTTTTCCTAGCCTATGACTTTTTTAAGTCTGCTTGCCAAAACTTTTCTTTTCTTACCACCTTCAGAGTTTGTGGGGTTTCACTTTGGGATCTTTATCACCTGGGATAGGACTTTTGTACAGGGCTGAGACGATAGGGGTTTAATTTCATTCTTCTCACAAGATAATATCCAGTTAAGTAACACCACTTACTTGATGATGCTTATCTTTCCATCTATTGTGGCTTCTTGGTCCCCTTGTCAGAACAGAGGTGGCGTTGAAAATGTTGTATGGTGCTAAGTTTGGATCTTCAATTTGTTCCATGGTCAACAGGTCTATTTTGTGCGCAGTACCAAAGGCTGTTTTTATGACTATAGCCCATGTAGTATGGTTTGAAGTCTGGTATATAGTGATCCCCCTATATTGCTCTTTTGATTTAGGTGTTTTGGCTTCTTTGGGGTTCTTTTGCTTTTCCCAAAATGAAAATTAAGGACTTTTATTTTCCAAGGGTGTGAAGAACTTTGGGGATTGTTAGATTGTGATTAATTCCAATATCAAGTTTACAAGATGTTTTGGAAATAGATGGACATTTTTTTACTATATTCAATTTTCCCAACGCCATGAGCATGGGGAGGTTTTTCCTCTTCTGATTGTCTTCATTCAATTCCTTCTTCCAGGGGTTTAAAGTTGTTGAGAGATCTTTGGTGTCTTTTTTGTAGGTTTGTTCCTAGGATATTTTATTTTTTTGAGGCTATGTGTGAGTGGGAATGTTCTCCTTATTCCTTTCATTGCTTAGTTGGTGTAAAGAAAAGGCTACTGATTTTTTTAGGGTTAAGTTTGTATCCTGCCACATTTATGAAACTCTTAATTGTTTCTTAGAGTTTTCTGATGGGTTGATGTTAGCATCCCTTAAGTAAACAATCATTTCATCAGCAAAAAGGGATAAGCTTGATTTCTCTCTTTCCAATTAATCATCCTTTAATTTCCTTTTTTTTGCCTTTATTGCCCTATACCAGTTGTGTTCAAACTATATTTGAAAAGGATTGTGACAGGGAGTCTATGTGAAGTTCCTACTTAGGGGAATGCTTCTGTTGTTCCCCATTCAGGATGATATTAAGCCAGTCCTCTTTACTTGACTGACCTGAGCATACAAATCTAGCACTCTTGATAAATTCTTTTTTTTACTTTATTAACTTTTTTTTTTCATGCTAACAATGCCTGCCTCTGCCTCCCAAGTGCGCTAGGATTAAAGGTGTGTGCCCCCCCCCTGCCTTTTTTTTTTTTTTTTGGAGCCCTTGTTTCTTATTTATTTATTTTTGGTCTTTTTGAGACAGGGTCTCCCTGTAACCCCAGCTGGCCTGGACTCCTGTGTAGACCAGGCTGGCCTTGAACTTACAGAGATCGCCCTGTCTCTGCCATCTGAGGGCTGGGACTAAAGGCATTCACCACCACTGTGAACAACCCTTAAGCTGTTCTGGAGACTCACTTGGTGGTACAGGTTATAATCCTGGCACTTGGGAGGCTGAGATAGGAAGGTCATCAATTTGAGCTCAACTGAGCTGCACAGTGAGAGTCTGTATATGTAACTTCAAAACCCTAGATGCACACCTTGGAACCTCATAAAACTGGTTGTGGTGGTCTACATCTATAACCTCAGCACTCAGGAGGTAGAGGACGAAGAGGAGCAGAAGTTCAAGACCATCCTTGGCTACATATCGAGTTGAGTTTGAGGCCAACCTGGGCTATATGAGGTTCTATCACAAAAATGAAACTTTTATGTAATCAGCATTTTCAAATAGTTTTCTTTTTGTCTGAACCATATGGCTGTTTTTAAATTATATTTTTAACTTATTTTTATTTTGTGTGTATGAGTATTTTGTCTGTGTTCTAATTTGCTTTCATATTGCTGTCACAAAATCACTGACCAAATCCAACTTGAGGAAAGGGTTTATTTGTCTTACATCTCCCAGGTCACAGGCTGTCACTGACAGAGCCCAAGTTAGGAACTTGGGGCAGGAACTTGGAGGCAGGAGCTGAAGTACAAGCCATGGAGGAATGCTGCTCACTGGACTGCTCCTCTAGCCCATGGTCAGCCTGCTTTCTTGTACAATACAGAACAACATGCCCAGGGGTGGCACCACAGTGGGCTGGGCCCTCCCCTCCCACATCACTCAACAATCAAGAAGATGCCCCACAGATGTGGCCACAGGCCGATGGAAGCAATTCCCCAATTGAGGCTCCCTCTACCCAAGTGTGTCAAGTCGACACTAAAGCTATCCAGCACAGCATGTATGTAAGTGCACCTAGGCATGCATGCAATGCTAATGAAGGCCCCTGGAACTGCAGTTAAAGACAATTGTTAACTGACACGTGGGCGCTGGGAACTGAACTGAGGTCCTTTGGAAGAACCGCCAGTGCTCTTAACCAAAGAGCGCTGCACTGGGTGTTTTTTTTATGCTCTCTCAAGGGCAAAATCCCATCTGCTTGGTGCTTGTAACTCTTCAGAGAAGCAGAGAGACGGAGAGGACACTCTGCAGTGCAGCCTGGGTCTCCTTGATTTCCTTGCTAACAACACAGAGGGCTGGGCTCCAGTTTCATATTACTTTGCTTGGGGAAGCCAGACTGGCCTTAGCAATAAACATTTCCAGTAAACAGTAAAGCAAAATTAATCTCCTTAATGGCCAACTTGGAAAAGACCCACAGCCTATCTTTCAAGATAAAGAGTTCTGATTGTTGCTGACCATGCGTTTCTGGGCTTAGACTGAGGTCTGTGGAGTCAAGTGTGGTGGCACAGATCTGTTATGCTAGCACTTGGAAGGCTGAGACAGGAGGATCCCATGCTAGAGGCCAGCCTGGGCTACACAGTGAGAACTTGTCTCCCCTTCCATAAATAAGTAAGTAAGTAAATAAATAAATAAATAAATAAATAAATAAATAAAACAGTGGGGGCCCTGAGAGCTGTGGGATTTTTATATTAATTTTTTGGTTAACATATAAAGAAATGATTTTCATTGTGACCTTTATTTATTGGTCTTTTTTTTTTTTGGTCTTTTTGAGACAAGGTTTCCGTGTAGCCCCAGCTGTCTTGGAACTCACTATGTAGACCAAGCTGGCCTTGAACTCACAGAGATACACCTGCCTCTGCCTCCCAAGTACTGGAATTAAAGGTGTGTGCACCTCGTCGGGCTTATTTATTGGTCTTTTTGAGACAGGGTCTCTCTATAGCCCCAAATGGCCCAGGCTGGCCTTGTACTTACAGAGATCTACCTGCCTCTGCCTCCTGAATGTTAGGATTAAAGGCATCCACCACCACACCTGGCCCGTGTCATTTATTTATTTTTAATTTTTTGTTTATTTTATGTGTATGAGTATTATGCCTGCATGTATGTAAGTGAACCTATGTTGTGCAGTACCCATTGAGGACAGAAGAGGGCATTGGATCCCTTGGAACTGGAGTTACAGACAGTTGCTGGCTGTCATGTGTATGCTGCCATTCAGACTTTTGCAAGAATAGCCAGTGCTCTTAACTCCTGAGCCATCTCTCCAGCCCCCACTGAGACATTTTCATACATAGATATATCATTGCTTTTTGTTCTTTTCTTTTATTTTTTTTAATTTTTTAAATTCTTTTTTTAAATTTTATTTCTTTTTTCTTTTTTCTTTTTTTTTAATTTATTTTTGTATGTGTATGAATGTACTGTCTGCATGTTGTGCACCCGTGTCGTGCAATGCCGCGGAGGTGAGAAGCGGGTCTTGGATTCCCCTGGAACTGGAATTCTCCTGGAATTGGAGTTATAGACGGTTCTTAGCCGCCATGTGGGTGCTAGGGATCGAACCCGGGTCCTCTCTAAGAGCAGTTGGTGCTCTTCACCGCTAGGCTATCTCTCCAGCCCCATAAATTCTTTATGTGTATGAATGTACTGTCTGCATGTAGGTTTGTGCACCCGTGTAGTGCAATGCCTTGGAGGTCAGAAAAGGGCATCGGATTCCCCTGGAAGGAATAAAAGATGGCTCTCGGCTGCCATGTGGGTGCTAGGGAATTGAACCTGGGTCCTCTGCAAGAGCAGTCAGCACTCCCAACTGCTAGGCCATCTCTCCAGCCCCTGTTCTTTTCTTATTCATCCTACACTGACCCCCCAAGTTTCCTCTCCTCCTCTCTTCTTGGGTCCCATTCTTTTCCTCAGTAATCCCGATTTCTTTTTAAGAAAGATTTCTTTGTAATTATGTGTTTGTGTGTGTGTCTGTGTGTGGGTAAGTGAATATGTGTGCAAGTACCCACGAAGGTCAGAAGAGGATATTGGATCCCTTGGAGGTGGGATTACATGAGGTTGTGAGCTTCCCAACCATGTAGATGCTGGGAGCTGCCAGGGCTCTTAACTGACAGCCCATCTCTCCAGACCCCACTTTTCTTGTTTGTTTTTAAAGACATCACTTCAACCATTGAACTCAGATAATCAGTATTGATGTGCTAGATATTTATGTTAGTTGCCATTTCCCATGAAGGTTTTTTTTTCTTGAGGAGGACCAATTAGGATTACTTTTCTCATTGCTATGACAAAATGCCAGGCAAGGTAAGGAATGATGTGTCACAGTTTGTAGATACACTCCATCATGGCAGAGAAGGCCCGGCAGCAGGAACACGCAGCCAAGAAGCAGAGAAAGATGAATGCTGGTGCTCCGCTAGCTTTCTCTTTTTAATTCCATCCAGGCCCCAGCCCACAGAATGGTGCTGTCCACGTAGAGAGCTAAACTTTTCTGGAAACATCCTTGACATGCCCAAAGTATGTCTCTTAGGTAATTCTGAATCCTTCTAAGCCAACAATCAGGATTAACTATGACAGGGGGTCTGGACAATGATCACCACACAAAATAATAATAATAATAAAAAAACCCTTCATGCCAGGCGTGGTGGCGCTCGCCTTTAATCCTAGCACTCGGGAGGCAGAGGCAGGAGGATCTTTGTGAGTTCAAGGCCAGCCTGGTCTACAGAGTGAGTTCCAGGACAGCTGGGACTACAGG